>NW_019281350.1:0-12885 GCF_000648695.1 Onthophagus taurus | reverse complement strand
AAGGATTGTTGAAAAATTGCGTTTGACAAATATCGAAAATTTTATCAAAACTTCAAATATTGTTTTCTCAAAAACTAGATGTTATTTTTCAAAACGGGTTGGTTCATTGGAAAGAAGACACTTTTATTAACACTTTGGGAAATTTTCATACTCATATTCCAAGAATTGGATTTTATACGAATTTTCAAAACTTCGATCATTTTAAAAATTTATTTCTCAAGAACTGAAAGTAATTTTCCAATACGGCTTTTTGCATTAAGAAGGGGATACTTTAATTAATAATTGAAAGTAATAACAGCGAGAGTTCTGTTAGTAAAGAATGTGATGATGAATTACAAGCGAAGAGAAGAAAACTAGACGAAACTGCAACATATATCGTATTGGGATTGTTACAATGAGGTTACTAAAGACAAACTTGATATAAATAAAGTTGTATTCAATGAAAAATGTGCTATTGGAGTTCAACTTGCTTATTATCTACAGTGTCCAACACCTAAAAGAGATACTAATTCCTATGAATGGTGGAGTACTATCCGATATTCGGCCGGATTTTAAAAAATTGCCGGATAGGATACCGGATAGTTGCCGGATATTCGTTCCACCACTAGTCTGTACGTTAGGCACCTATATGTGCAATATGCATATGTATAATACAAGCTGTAACTTGTAAGACTAGTCAATAAAGAAAATATTGAATGGGGAGCCTAACTCGAGGATCAATAAGTAATTTCATGGTTGTATTTCAATAATAAATGTTGGATTGTGCGATGCCATCAATTTCGAGATTTCTTTAGCTAGAGTTTTAGCAGTTAGCGATGAAGAATAAAAAGCGAGAAGGTGATGTCTCAATCTAATCCACGAAGGACATCAAGGTATTAATAGATGTATAGCTAGAGCAAAGGACTCAGTGTGGTAGCCAGGTATATGCAGAAACATAATTTGTACTATCGAAAACTGTGAGAACAGCTTCAACATTAAAAATCCTGTACCAGGAAAATCATGGGAATTGGTGCAGATTTAGCAACCTATCAAAACAATACTTATCTTGTAGTTCAAGATTATGTAACCTTAAATATCCCGAGATGCGTAAACTACGAAAAATTACATGTCAGAAAGTTATTAAACACTTGATGACTGAGTAATTTAGAATCCAGAAGAACGCCAAGATCTTTAAATGTAGAGAATTGAGTAAGATAATGCGGACCTAGCTTATATTTGAAGTTAACATTATAACTCTTTCTACAGAACGTGATCTGACAACACTTATCAGGATTTAGAAATAAGTAATTTTGTGAGCAATAAGAATCAAATCTGTCAATGTCGTCTTGCAACCGAATACAGTCAGAAGCAGATATGATACTAGCAAAAATTTTACAGTCATCAGCAGAAAGAGAAAAATTCGAATAATGAAAGCACTCAGAAACATCATTTATACAAGCTAGAAATAGAATAGGTCCAAGGTAATGTAACAGAAGTAAAACTACATATCAAATTATTTACTTTCACTGCTTGAAGCCTCTTAGATATATAGGACGAAATCATTCATAGAATTCTGAATATATTGAACAAACGCAACCAGATTCATCTCAACTGATCGCCAAAAACTGTGTTGTTGAGGAATAATAGCAGGTCGAAGATAGCTATGTAAGTTGTCATAAATTAATTTTTCAAAGACCTTCGAAACAATGGATAATAGGGAAATTGGACGAATTTGCACACAAAATGTTTGCTACCCGATTTAAAGACTGGAGTTATGAAGGTTTTTTTCCATTCAGAAAGAAAGACTGAATTTTCAATGGAGCGACTGAAGATAATGAATAGAAGAGTTTCCAACTCCCCTGTACATTTAGCAATAAAGTATCGGGGCCAGGGTCCAATTTATGGATGATTTGTGTCAGAAGGTGAGAGACATCACGTTCAGAGAACCAAGGCTGCGATTGGTAAATGACATTTCGCTTGTGAGCGGTATTCAGGCAACCGTCGATATAAACCGAACTAAAAAACTGAGAAAAAAGTTCAGTTATTCGCTTCTCGTCATCTGCCACCTCACCGTTCAGCACGACTGAAAATGGTTACAAGATTTCTTAAATAAGAGGCAGATTAACAGAAAAAAACAGAAATCATAATTACCGTCAAAGGAGAGCGCTAGATGTTCTGCCTCTTATTTAAGAAATCTTGTAACCGTTTTTAGTCGTGTTAAAGAAGAACTGTTAATAAACAATATCATTGTACACCTTGCTTTTTATTTTATTATCATTACTATGATGAATATGGAATCCCGAATCGCTAAAGCTATATTCTTGACCTTATTATACAGGGTCATTAGAGTCTCTCAGCGAGACCGGTCATTAGAGGTTTCTGGGGTTCTGGCCAAACAAAAAATTTGAGAATGCAGACTTAAGTATTATCAATTACGTTCTCTTCATCTAAAATATTTTCATATTTCTAGCACTTCCGGTTACACCGGAAGTCGCCAGCAACTTTATTTTTTTAAATTGAACACCCTGTATATTTTTACATATTTGGATTTGTCTGTTTTCAAGGTTTATAAATAACTTTACTTTTTACAATTTGATTCGGTCGTTCTCGAGTTATTCGAATTTTTCTAGAAAAATCTGCTCCAGCAGACATTTGTTCAAAAAATCAGAAAACACTCAATTTTTGGGATATCAATTTAGGATTGAGAACATGCTTAAGCAACGTGATGGAGTATGTTTTGGTGCCAAGAACTGCGCTCTAGAACGTTTGATCACTTTACTATGGCACGTTAACTTTTCAAAATTTGGAAGTACCATAACTTCATTTTTTTAAATGGCACCCCCCATATTTTATTTTTTAGTCGTCTTTGGTGTCTCATTCTACATCTTTTATATCCTATATGGCCCATACCTAATATTAATAGTTTGGGAGATAATTAGGGTTTGCGGTCTCGCAGAGACACCCTGTATATACAGGAGCAACTACAAATGCGGTAACGACTAGAATAGAATATCTTGGAAAATCTACTTTCAAAACAAATATTTGTGGGACATTCAAGACGTTCATGAAATTTATGCCCAATCTTGCGCAAAAACTACAATCAAGCAAAATGGCAAAATAAACGTGAGGTTCGCATGTTGACAAGTTGCTTTAGAGCAGATGTGAGGGTTACTGGAAAAATCGACCATCATACAGGAGACAGAATTCAAAAGCCAAGTTGCATACTTGAATATAACTTGAAAATGGGATCTGTTGACAAATCAGACATGCTTCTTTCATCAATTGAGTGTGTCAGAAAAAGTATGAAATGGTACAAGAAAGTATTTTTTTCACCTTGCAAATTTTAAATGAGGACCACTTACATAAAACAAAGAGTGGTGATAATATATCAGTTGGACATTTCAACTGAACCTTGTAAAATATCACACCCCTTTAGATCGTTGTAGTGGTGAAAGAAGACCTACAAATGCCCAGTCCGTCTTTGTCTTCGTCTTCGTCATTGTATCATAAAAGGTGAAAATATAGAATAATAAATTGGATTATACACAAATTATAGCTTAGTAGAGACAAGCACAAACAATAAAAAAAAGATAGGAAGAGAGAAGAGAAGTAATATTGTTATGGTTTATAAAAAAAAACGTGAATCGCAATAACGTGGTTTCCTGAAGATGGCAATGTAAGCCGAAACCGGTCGAAACCAAAAACTATCTATAGAGACTATCATTTATAATATTATAACTTAAGGTCACATTTTTAATAAGGATGGTATAAAACTTGATGGTCAAAAAATCGGAGTAATTAATGATATTAAGGAACCAACAGAGTTACAAAAATTATTAGGCGTTATAAACTATCTAAGGAAATTCATTCCAAAGTTAGGGGAACTTAACAGTCCTTAACAGACTTTTAGTGGTTAGAAGTACAGGGTGGTTCATATTCGATGTCCGAATAGGCTAACTCGGAAACTATAAGAGTTAGAAAAAAAGTAGCTTACATGTCATGATCTCGTTTTTCGAGAAACTGCTAATGCCGAAAACCTCATAGCGCTATCGTCTTTTGTTTTTCCCCTAGAGGCCAAAATTGGAAATATCGTAAAACCAGCAAGTGCAATTATCTTCGTTATTATTATAGGTGGAGTATTATAACTAAGACATTATATGGACACTTTTTTATAGAGAATTGGATGACGTAGTCAAAAAAATTTTTTCGGTTTTAGATTTTGAGATATCATCACAATTTTCGTTTTTTTAAATGGAAACAACCACTGATTATTCGCTTATTAAATTCGTTATTTTTTTCTGATTACAAAAATATAGGGTTCGACAGGTCTATTTCTTATTGTTTTAGAATAAAGCCAAAAATAAACTTTTTTTTTAAATTTCCATCTAGTGTCATCGACGAAATTAAATTTACAGTTTCCTGTAAATTATGGTACTATAACTAAAAATTAAAAAAACAAATTTCTGATGTTTGAAACAAATAAATTTGTTGAACTATTTAATTTATATATGTTTTACACAAAAGTTGGAATAGATTGCATTATTTCACATTTTTTATTAATATTTAATATTATTATTAAATGACTTAATAAATTATTGATAGATGGCGCCATATGTTTTTTTTTTGAATTCAAATAAACATAGCAACATTTGTTTGTATTCAAAAATTTTCTGAAGTGTCATTTTAAAAATCCTGTTTTTTAAGATGGATTACGAAAATTACGAAAAGTTTAACATGTTAGAATGTTACATATTAGAAAATAAAGTAAATTTTATATAAATTTTTAGTAGAATAATTTTTAGTTATAGTACCGTAATTTACAGGAAACTGTAAATTTAATTTCGTCGATGACACTAGATGGAAATTTTATAAAAAAAGTTTATTTTTAGCTTTATTCTAAAACAATAAGAAATAGACCTTTCGAACTCTATATTTTTGTAATTAGAAAAAAATAAAGAATTTAATAAGCGAATAATCGGTGGTTGTTTCCATTTAAAAAAATGAAAATTGTCATGATATCTCAAAATCTAAAACAAAAAAAATGTTTTGTCTACATCATCAAATTCTCTGTGAAAAAGTGTCCATATAATGTCTTAGTTATAATACTCCAGCTATAATAATAACCAAGATAATTGCGTTTGCTGGTTTTACGATATTTTCAATTTTAGCCTCTAGCGGAAAAACAAAAGACGATAGCGCTATGAGGTTTTCGGCATTAGCAGTTTCTCGAAAAACGAGATCATGACATGTAAGCTACTTTTTTTCTAACTCCTAGAGTTTCCGACTTAGCCTATTCGGACATCGAATTTGAACCACCCTGTACATAAATTTTGACCAAAGAAAAGAAGTAACAATACAAACAGATACGTCACAAAGTGGTCTAGGTTGCTGCTTTATGCAGGAAGGAAATCCACTAGCATATGCCTCAAGAAATGTTAGCTATATAGTTTGCTGCACAAAAATTTCACACTAACATATATAGACGTCAAGTAAGAGTAATTAGCTTAGCTCTCAAGCTAAGCTAATTTTTGAGATTAAAACAAGATATTGGGGAGGCAGCCAAAAATGAAATGTCATTTTTTAGAGATACTCAAGGCAATGATATCAGAAGGTGATGATACCAGTCTATTCTGAAAAAAAATGTCTAAAAGAACTTTTATCCTGCGTGAAGAGAAAACTTTTCCAGGTTTTAAAACCACCAAAGATCGATTGACAGTGATGGTTGGAGCTAATGCCACAAAATCCAAAAGCTTTAAAAAATAAATCTAAAACTAGGTTGCTTCTGAAAAAGCTTCGGAAAGCTTCTTTTTTTGAAGACTGGTTTGGTCATCAGTTCATTGCCAATTCAAGGAAATCCCATTTAAAGTGATGTTAAAAAGCTACAATCGATGGACCAGGGAGTTATTAAAACATTTAAAGCTCCTTTGTGCATCTACATGAAGCTATGAGACAAAACAATGAGCTTTCTGCTAAAGACTTTTGGAAGCAATTCAATGTTTTACAATCTTGGAATGAAATTTCATAAAAAACTTTAAATTGTATCAATTTTTTTCAGCACTAAAACCGAGGAAGAATCAACGCCAAATCTTGATCAAATTGATAATGTGATTGAGGAAGTGGTCGATCAAGAACTACTGGATTCACACAATCAGGGGCTATAGAAATACAATTGATGAGCTTGTAAAAATGCGTGAGCTAGAAGAAGAGCAAGACATTGAACAACCTAATTCTTTAGACTTCAATTGAAAAAGGATTACTAATTTTAGAAAAAATACACTCCATCGAGATGCGGATTTCTGAACACTGCACTTGCAATATTTAAGTTAGCTGATTACTTGTCAAGGAATTACAGTAATGAACAAGTTGGAATTGATCATGAAATGAATGAAATGGTTCATTCTGAAAAAAAAATACTTAAGAATGAGTGAAATAGGAAAGATGAATTTAAAAAAGAATCAGCTAAAGATGAAGAATCAGGTGGGCATGAAGTCCTGGAATTACCATTTCAAAAATTAGTTTCAGATATTCTTGATTTTGGAAACAAAGCGTTTTTTGGTAATACTGGATGATTTGGCCAAATGGCTAGAAATTGTGCCATTACAGGTAAACGAAGTAGCGACATAATTGATGCTTTTATTTGCAACATGGTGTACCAGATTTGGTGATTTTAGACAACATGCCATATAGTTGGTATTAATTTAAAAACTTTGCGAAAGAGTTTGGAAGAAAACTACCAATAAATTAAAAACGATTTGGATAAGACATAAAATAACTAAACAGTACTATGATAGGGGAACCAAAAAGAGGGAGAATTTCAGAAATTTAGATAAACTAGTGTTTAGACAAGATAAAGAGTGTAAGAAAAATTCTTTAAAAGGTTACATTCGAAAACGTCAAAATTAAAAAACCTAATTCTTGCCTAAGGGCCCTAATTGTTGTTAATACAGCACTATGTGCATATGATCCTCTTAGATTCTACCGTCTTTGAAGCTAAAAGTTTTTAAATAATTTAAATTACCTTCAATATGAACAAAAGGTCCCCTGGATTTCACCGAACTCGTATTACTCCCAGAATCATACGCGTAAACATCCTTAATAACCTCAATTTTCCCATTAATCGATTTCTTATCTTTCTTGCTACTCCCGCTAGGTCCGCCGCTCGTTTTTGACGAAACTTTCGCCGCTTTGCTCCCCTTTTTCTTCTTGGGCGTCGTGTTGGTTCGTCGCTTCGTCGATAATTTCCCCTTTTTAACCGGAGTTTTACACAAATCATCACTTTCCTCGATTAATAACAAAGCGTTTTCATCGTTATTCGTCGACGTAATCTCTTCTGATGTGGTTTCAATTTTTGACGTTGTTGATGTTGCTAAATTTTCGTTTTGTGGCGATTCGGGCGATGTTGGTTTTGGAATTTCTTCTGGTTTTGGTGGATCTTCAACGATACCAGCAAACATTTCTTCTAACTTATTCTCAACCTGGATAAATAAAAAGAAATTCAAGTTGGTAATGATCGCAAAAATACTTCATTTTTAGGTTATATTAATCATTTGTCTAAACGAAGTGAGTTTTGGTGCTTTTATGTTGGCACCAATCAGAGTGTAAATCTCTACATTCTCGAGATTCTGGTTTTTGGAACTTTAATAGTTTACCCCACAAGGCGTCTTTTAAATCAAAATTTTCAGCATGTAATATGATTTGATCACAAACTTGTTATTATTAAGATTGGGCGAAGAATAAAAAATTGGTAATAGAAGAAGTATACTGGATAAAGACTGGTAACATCAAAAAAACATTGAATAGAGACCAGATTAAGAAAAAGAAGGCTGAGTAGCAAGGAGAGAGATTGGAAAAGAAGTAAGAGGTTAAATTGGGACTAAAAAGAAAGAAAGTAAACTGGGGAGAATGGAGAGAGGCTAGAATAGAAGAAAAACGTTGAATAGGGACTGTTGGTAGTTGGGCAGAAAGGATGAACATTGGAAAGACTCTGGCAATAGAAAAATGTACTGAATAGGCACTAACATTATGAAAAAAAAGCTGGGCAGAACGTTGGAAGCTTACTAATAGCAAAAAGATACTAAACATAGACTAGATAAAGAGATAAAAGGTTGGGCAGAAAGGAAAAAGATTGGAAATAACATGGAAATAGAAAAATACAGTCAACATATGAGGAAAAAGGTTGGACAAAAGATTAGAAAATTGGCAATAGAAAAACGTATAAGCCGGTATAAGAGAAAAAAGCTTTGGCAGAAAAGAGGTTGTAGTATAAGGAAGAAACAAAAAAGGTGGCGTGACATATTGAAAGTTAGGTTAAGTTAGGTATAGTTAGGTATAGGTGATTATTTACTGAAGATACTACAGACGGAGACTAGAAATAAAAAAAAGACAATAAATAGAGAGCAGGAAGAGAGAAAAAAGATTGTACAGAATGGAGGAAAACTAGGAAGAATCTGACAATAGAAAAAATACACTGAACAGTGACCGATATATGAGAAAAAAAGTTGGGCTGAAAGTTGCAAAGTGCATGGTAATAGAAAAAAGACACTGGACACAGGCTGGTATAAGAGAAAAAAGTTTGGACAGACAACAGGAAAACAGGAAATAGAAGAAACCACTGAATAGAGACTGTGAGGAGAGAAAAAAGATTGTACAGAATGGAAAAGAGTGGAAAAATCGTAATAATAAAGAAATACACTGAGAACAGAGACTAAATAAAGAGATAAAAGGTTGGTCAGAATGAAAAAAGCCTGGTAATAGAAGAAAGATACTGGATGGAGTCCAGGAAGGGAAGAAAAATATTGTGCAGAATGGAGGAAAACTAGGAAAAATCTGACAATAGAAAAAATACACTGAACAGAGACTAATAAAAGAGAAAAAGTGTTGGGTAAAATGAAGGGAAACTAGAAAGATCGTGGCAATACAAAAATACAGTGAATAGAGACCGATATATGAGAAAAAAAGTTGAGCTGAAAGTTGCAAATGCATGGTAATAGAAAAAAGACACTGGACACAGACTGGTATAAGAGAAACAAAAAGTTTGGACAGAAAACAGGAAGACAGGAAATAGAAGAAACCACTGAATAGAGACTGTGAGGAGAGAAAAGAGATTGTGCAGAATGGAAAAGAGTGGAAAAAATCGTAATAATAAAGAAATACACTGAGAACAGAGACTAAATAAAGAGATAAAAGGTTGGTCAGAATGAAAAAAGCCTGGTAATAGAAGAAAGACACTGGATGGAGACCAGGAAGGGAAGAAAAATATTGTGCAGAATGGAGGAAAACTAGGAAGAATCTGACAATAGAAAAAATACACTGAACAGAGACTGATAAAAGAGAAAAAGGGTTGGGCAAAATGAAGGGAAACTAGAAAGATCGTGGCAATATAAAAATACAGTGAATAGAGACCGATATATGAGAAAAAAAGTTGAGCTGAAAGTTGCAAATTGTATGGTAATAGAAAAAAGACACTGGACACAGACTGGTAGAAGAGAAACAAGTATGGACAGAAAACAAGAAGACAAGAAATAGAAGAAACCACTGAATAGAGACTGTGAGGAGAGAAAAGAGATTGTGCAGAAAGGAAAAGAGTGGAAAAAATCGTAATAATAAAGAAATACACTGTGAACAGACACTAAATAAAGAGATAAAAGGTTGGTCAGAATCAAAAAAGCCTGGTAATAGAAGAAAGATACTGGATGGAAACCAGGAAGGGAAGAAAAATATTGTGCAGAATAGAGGAAAACTAAACCCACAAATGTACAAAGAAACAAACTGCACGGTTAATAAACCACGTTCAGAAAAATATTGCGTGAAAAATATTAATGGAGCGCGAATAATGTGCAATTGCGAAGATGATTACTAATTGCCAAAGCTATAATACTTGATATCGCGGAGACATCGAAAAAAGTAGTGCAACCATAGAAGAGTTTGCAGATTTTAGAAAAATTAAAGGATAAATTTGCCAAAACTTATTTCATGATGAGGTACTCGAACGATTTGTGCTAATTTTGAAGATTATTTAAAGTAGTTGTGAAGATAACAAAGAGACTGAATAGAAAAGACGAACACTGAAAGAAGAATATTAATATAAGAAAGTGATTGAATAGACACTTTAGAGAAATATAGACTGTGGTCGGAGAAGCCTTGTAACAGATGAATAAAACTCAAGAGATACTAGAAAGTCAAAAAGAAGGCTGGGCAAAAGAGAAAAGTGAGAAACTTATAATGATAAGAAAATTACTGGAGAGAAAAGAGACCAGTATATAACCAGTATATCCAACAATTTGATCCAGTATACATATGCGCAAACAGATAGAATAAGACGACTTAGGCATAAACAAAAATGTGATATTGTCCTCATATCCAACTGTATAAATAAAGCCCAGGGAATGTTACAAAGATTGAACACGTCCTCTGAACAAAATCAACAGCTCAAAACCTCAAGTGATGATAAACCTAATAATTGGTGGAAACAACTGCTTACAAGTACCTGGGGCACAAAATAGGTTGGCATGTAGACGACTTAAATGTATTTTCTGCACCCTTTTACTGTTTTGATGTATCGTGGAGAAACCCTAACATTGACGAAGAAAGCAGCGAACAAAATTAGAATTGCACAAAGAGCAATGGAAAGACCAACGTTATGGCTCTTTATGAGACGCGAAGTACCGAATGCAGAAATACGAAACAGATCAGAAGTCACGGTTGCCATAGAAAGAATGACTACTTTTAAGTGAAACTGGGCTAAACGATGACCGATGGACCAAGAAAATGTATGTCCTTCAACCAGATGGTATAATGATTTAAGGCGTAAATCTCATCTTATTTTTGGACGTTCCGCAAGCTTTTGATGAAGAAACCAACCATATACCATTATAACTCTACTAGGAAAGTACAAGATGTAAAAAAAAGATGAAGTTGAAGTCTCAACACTGAACAAAGACTGATAAAAGAGAAAAAGCGTTGGGCAAAATGAAGGGAGACTAGAAAGATCGTGGCAATACAAAAATACGGTGAATAGAGACCAATATACGAGAAAAAAAGTTGGGCTGAAAGTTGTAAAGTGCATGGTAATAGAAAAAAGTCACTGGACACAGACTGGTATAAGAGAAAAAAGTTTGGACAGAAAAGTGGAAGACAGGAAATAGAAGAAACCACTGAATAGAGACTGTGAGGAGAGAAAAGAAATTGTGCAGAATGAAAGAAGAGTAGAAAAATCGTAAGACAGAGACTAAATAAAGAGATAAAAGATCTTTGCATTTGGATTGATGATGAAATCGAACGCAACATGCCGCTAAGTCAAAAAAATCATCATGCAAAAGGCCATAAATGTTTTCAATCACATTCAAAATGAAAGAGAAGATACGAGTGAAAATTTGACAACTAGCCAAGGTTGGTTCGATAATTTAAAAAAAAGAAGCAAGCTCCACAACATTCGAAGCTGCTGCCGCTACAATTTTTCCTGCAACGTTACATAATTGAAAGAGGAAATTATCCACGAGAATTGGTTTTTAACGTGGATGAAACAGGACTTTTTTGGAAGAGAATTCAAAATTGGTTTATCACACATTTTTGTCCATCTGTAAAACTTCCACCACCAAAAGCCAAAAGCTTTATTATTGCTAGATAACGATGACTTAAACACTTGCGATCCAACACTACGTCGTTAATTCAGCCAAAATGGACAATGGACAGGGAGTTATTGCAAATTTTAAGGTACATTATTTTCGTCATATATTTCAACAACTTATTGATAAAACAGAAGGTGGAGATAAAGAAACAATTTTGCTATTTTGGAAAAAATATAACATCCTGGATGCCATAGGCAATATCGACGTGTCGCTTGACAAGAATTAACTAAGAAATGTATGGATGGAGTGTGGAGAAGAGCCTATTGTTGGTTATTTTGGTCTTATCCTCTAGCAACTTTAAAAAGAGGATAGTTTAATTAATAATTGGTGAAAATGAAAACTTCAAAAATTGTTTTCTCAAAAACTAAAAGTTATTTTTCAAAACGGGTTGGTTCATTGGAAAGAAGACACTCTTATTAACACTTTGGGATATTTTCATACTCATATTCCAAGAAATGAATTTTATACGAATTTTTAAAACTTAATCGGCGAAAATTGCAAAATTCGAAAAAATTGGCGATTATTTCAAAAATTTATTTCTCAAGAACTAAAAGAGATTTTTCAAAACGGCTTTTTGCATTAAAAAGAGGATACTTTAATTAATAATTGGTGATACTTCCACAAGGATCCTTCTAGAAATTAATTTTATAGCGAATTTTGAAAGTTATCGACGAAAATTGCAACATCGAAAATTTTATCAAAACTTCAAATATTGTTTTCTCAAAAACTAAAAGTTATTTTTCAAAACGGGTTGGTTCATTGGAAAGAGGACACTTTTATTAACACTTTGGGAAATTTTCATACTCATATTCCAAGAAATGGATTTTATACGAATTTTTAAAACTTAATCGGCGAAAATTGCAAAATTCGAAAAAATTGTCGATTATTTCAAAAATTTATTTCTCAAGAACTAAAAGTGATTTTTCAAAACGGCTTTTTGCATTAAAAAGAGGATACTTTAATTAATAATTGGTGATATTTCCACAAGGATCCTTCAAGAAATTAATTTTATAGCGAATTTTGAAAATTATCGATGAAAATTGCAACATCGAAAATTTTATCAAAACTTCAAATATTGTTTTCTCAAAAACTAAAAGCTATTTTTCAAAATGTGTTGGTTCATTGGAAAGAAGACACTTTTATTAACACTTTGAGAAATTTTCATACCCATATTCCAAGAAATGGATTTTATACGAATTTTTAAAACTTAATCGGCGAAATTGCAAAATTCGAAAAAAATATCGATTATTTCAAAAATTTATTTCTCAAGAACTAAAAG
>NW_019281349.1:0-25114 GCF_000648695.1 Onthophagus taurus | reverse complement strand
GTATATAATCTTAAATACATTGCATTATAAAAATGTTGAGATAAAACTTAAGAAATCAATTATTAGGTTGTCATAATATTATTAGAAATCGTAGATTTTCAAATCGTCGTCCTGACCTTATTTTTAGGAGATAAAAAATGATTTATGCCTTAAATTAAAGCTGAAACGTTCCTCTTTAAGGCAGTATATAACTTTAAATACATTGGATTAGAAATATTTTGTGATAAAACTTACAGAATCAATTTTAAGCTTAACCTAAATTGGCAAAATTTGAAACTTTTGAAAACACCGTCCTAACCTTATTTTTAGGAGATAAGAAATGTTTTATACTTTAAATTAAAGCTGAAACTTTCCTCTTCAAGCTGGTATATAATCTTAAATACATTACATTATAAAAATTTTGAGATAAAACTTAAGAAATCAAGTATTACGTTGTCATAATATTATTAGAAATCAAATATTTTCAAATCATCGCCCTGACCTTATTTTTAAGAGATAAGAAATGTATCATGTCTTAAATGAAATCTTAAACATTCCTCTTTAAGCCAGTATATAACTTTAAATATATTGCATTATAAACATTTTGAAATAAAACTAAAATACCATTTTTAACCTGATTTGAAATTGATAAAAATCGAAACTTTTCAAAACATCGTCGTATCTTTAGAAGGAATAATTTATGTTTTAAATAAAAGCTTAAGAGAAATGTTTCAGCTTTAATTTAAGGCAAAAATTATTCCTTATCTCCTTAAAATAAGGACAAGACGTTATTTTAAAAAACTACAATTTCTATTAATTTTATGATAAACTAAAAATTGATTTCTTAAGTTTTATCTCAAAATTTTTACAACACAATATATTGAAAATTATACAGCATCCCGAAAAGGGAGGTTTCAGCTGTAATTTAAGGTATAGATCATTCCTTATCTCTTAAAAATAAGGTCAATATCTTCCAGTCAATAGTTTCAAACAGACCCATCTATTAAATTCTAAAAATCAAAAAAATAATACTTTTAAGTGATCATAAACCGATTTTATCATCTTGTTTAAAGCGTTTAACATCAATAACAATTTTTTTCTTGCATTTGAATAATGGAAATTCTTGTTTTCGGTGTCGCAACAGTGATAATTACTTCGGTAATCAAACAACTTTACGATCTCACAAACACAAAGAGAGCAAACAAATTCAAATTAATTTAATTATCATCAACACAAACAATCCTCTTTTATTTTTCAACAAAAGAACGTCTGTTTACTTTGATACTATTGTCAGCTATTAAATTTTGATTGTAAAATCTTTAGAATCCAAAACTTGGTTATAAAAAAATTTACGACACGTCATAATACGATCAATGACATAATTGTTCGTTTTTTAAATTGAAACAAATTTAGAAAGATAAAATAAAATCGCGTCAAGTCGTTCTTCGTTCGTCGACGACCTTAAAATTCTTAATGCGAAATTCCAGCCTTTATATGGCTCGATGGTGAAAACATGTCGTCGTCAGCTCGGTTCGTTTCCATCAGAGGAAACGAAATGTCAATTTTGTAGATATCGAAAGTTTTGCACGGTACCCTTTTTTTTAAACGAACGACACTGCAAACGTTTTAGCATAGTGTCCATATTTGGGCGAAACGGGGCCCCCTCGTTAATATAAAAATGTTTATTAGGTAGGTCACGATGAATCATACCAAGACTTTTTTAAAGATTTAACCAGATCAAGTTGAACACTTTATAATAACGCACAGTAAATAATTTTAATAACTTTTCTTCGTGTTGTACTTGAAAATATAAAAGGAGATTTCTTTTTAAATCTCTTACGTAATCCAATCCTTTTATTTTAAAATGTTTGAATAAACATTAAGGGGAAATTGAAGAGTTGACGGTCTAACGTTTCGTGCAAACTTTGTTTTGAAATAAGTAATTTTTTGAATAAATTGAAGAAAATCTTTTAAATAAGTGTTGGTAATAATTCTTAACGTTTCGATTTAACATTGAAAGGTGTTCGTAATTCATTTACGAGACGTGCCACAAACAAATGGTTATTTGTAATCTTAATAGATTAATAGGAAGTTGTGGCAAACGAGTTGGGCTTAAGGTGTTACATTACATCATGTCTATTTTAACGGATGCGGTCATTTTTGTTCACGTTCGCTTAGTTTGTTTAAGTTGATTGTAGGTGTGCACCTGCCAATTTTCTCTTAAATCATCACTTATAACTTTTACGATCATAAAAAAAAATCAATGTAACTTTTTTAATGATGATTGATTAATTACTAGTTATTTTTATGTATATTAAGATTAATTCAAAAATCTTCCGTGATTTTTATGTGTGATTTAGAAGTTATAAGCTTTTATTGGTTGCTTTTCTTACTGTACTGTTCAGTGGGAAATAAAAATTAAAAATTTTTATTTAATTTAAGACATAAATCATATCTTATGTTAAAAAAATAAGGGCAAGACGACGTTTTGATAAAAATTAAAAGCTAAGATATCAATTTTTAACCCAACCTGAAATATATAAAAATCGAAGATTTTCAAAATATTGCCTTGACCTTATTTTTAGGAGATAAGAAATGATTTATGTCTTAAATTAAAGCTTAAACATTCCTCTTTAAGGTAGTATATAATTTTAAATATGTTGGATTAGAAAAATTTTGTGATAAAGCTTACACAATCAATGTTAAACTTAACCTAAAATTGGAGGAATTAGTAGCTTTTCAAAACATCATCCTAACTTTATTTTTGGGAGATAAGAAATGTTTTATGCCTTAAATTAAAGCTGAAACTTTCCTCTTCAAGCTGGTATATAATCTTAAATACATTGCATTATAAAAATTTTGAGATAAAACTTAATAAATCAATTATTAGATTGTCATAATATTATTAGAAATCGGAGATTTTCAAATAGTCGTCTTGACCTTATTTTTAGGAGATAAGAAATGATTTATGTCTTAAATTAAAGCTTAAACATTCCTCTTTAAGGCAGTATATAACTTTAAATACATTACATTAGAAAAATTTTGTGATAAAACTTACAGAATCAATGTTAAACTTAACCTAAAATTGGAGGAATTTGTAGCTTTTCAAAACATCGCCTTAACCTTATTTTTAAGAGATAAGAAATGTTTTATACCTTAAATTCAAGCTGAAACTTTCCTCTTCAAGCTGGTATATAATCTTAAATACAATGCATTATAAAAATTTTGAGATAAAACTTAAGAAATGAATTATTAAATTGTCATAATATTATTAGAAATCGAACATTTTCAAATCGTCGTCCTGACCTTATTTTTAGAAGACAAGAAATGATTTATGTCTTAAATTAAAGCTTAAACATTCCTCTTTAAGGCAGTATATAACTTTAAATACATTAGATTAGAAAAATTTTGTGATAAAACTTACAGAATCAATGTTAAACTTAACCTAAAATTGAAGGAATTTGTAGCTTTTCAAAACATCGTCCTAACTTTATTTTTAGGAGATAAAAAATGTTTTATACCTTAAATTAAAGCTGAAACTTTCCTCTTCAAGCTGGTATATAACCTCAAATACATTGCATTATAAAAATTTTGAGATAAAACGTAAGAATCAATTATTAGGTTGTCATGATATTATTAGAAATCGAAGGTTTTCAAATCGTCGTCCTGACCTTATTTTTAGGAGATAAGAAATGATGTATGTCTTAAATTAAAGCTTAAACATTCCTCTTTAAGGCAGTATATAACTTTAAATATGTTGGATTAGAAAAATTTTGTGATACAACTCACAGAATCAAGTTTAAACTTAACCTAAAATAGGCAAAATTTGAAGCTTTTCAAAACATCGTCCTAACTTTATTTTTAGAAGATAAAAAATGTTTTATACCTTAAATTAAAGCTGGAAGTTTCCTCTTCAAGCTTGTATATAACCTCAAATACATTGCATTATAAAAATTTTGAGATAAAACTTAATAAATCAATTATTAGGTTGTCATATTATTAGAAATCGAACATTTTCAAATCGTCGGCCTGACCTTATTTTTAAGAGATAAGAAATGATTTATGTCTTAAATCAAAGCTTGAACATTCCTCTTTAAGGCAGTATATAACTTTAAATATGTTGGATTAGAAAAATTTTGTGATAAAACTTACAGAATCAATTTTAAACTTAACCTAAAATAGGCAAAATTTGAAGCCTTTCAAAACATCGTCCTAACTTTATTTTTAGGAGATAAGAAATGTTTTATACCTTAAATTAAAGCTGAAACTTTCCTCTTCAAGCTGGTATATAACCTCAAATACATTGCATTATAAAAATTTTGAGATAAAACTTAATAAATCAATTATTAGGTTGTCATAATATTATTAGAAATCGAACATTTTCAAATCGTCGTCCTAATTTTACTTTTAAGAGATAAGAAATGATTTATGTCATAAATTAAAGCTTAAACATTCCTCTTTAAGGCAGTACATAACTTTAAATATATTGGATTAGAAAAATTTTGAGATAAAATTTAAAAACTAAAATATCAATTCGTTGAGTAACAAAATTTATTACTTTAATCATAACTACGATGATAAAGCATAAAAATTCCAACCAGAATCTCAAAAATACACCAACAATGATTAAAACCACATTACAGATAAAGCCCAAAAAATTTTAATTGCATTACTAGGAATTTCTCTTTAGAAAAAAACACTCCATGTTATTAGTCAGAGTTAGAAAAGAAAGATTATCGCCGCCACAAAGTCTGCGTAGGCTCACTTACCTTCAACGTGAAGATTATTTGAACTAACGAGCTTTAGATTCAATTAACGCGTAGGTTTCATTCTTTTCTTGTGAGGACCAATTTTGGTTTCTACCATATCCGACGAAAAGGTGGAACAAACACACCGGCCGTCGTCAGTCAATTGAAAATCCTCAGTCATATGAGACGGCCTGACACGATCGGTTTAACAACAGTCCTTTAAAAGACTTGCTCGCGATGACACAAACAGAAAGTGTTACAAGTTAAAGTTTATATATATTTTTTTTAATTTTAAATTAAAAGTTTTTTTCGAATAATTAAAATGGCTACTATATTGAGTGATCAAATGAGTGGGTTAAAACTTCAAACTAAAACTGTTGGTGAAGATAGAATTAAAAAGGCTAAGGAACGAAATGAAGATGTTGCTATTCTTTCAATGGAATTACCTGGACAAAATAAAAGTTTTAAGTGTTCTGCGGGTTCTGAGTGTTTAATGGGAGATCCTACAAAGTTACCTTTAGGTTCGATACTTTTAAAATTAAAAATCAATTTATAAGAAATAATTAATTTGTTCTAAAGACATTTAGGATTTATGAAAGCGAAATTTAATGGTACCTAGGTAATTGTTTAGGAACTATTCCAAGTCTAGGGCAACAAATAAATAAAATAGAGTCAATATCGTGACTGCGTTAGAAAACCTTGGTGTCAACCGGTTCCTAGTATATTATTTAAAATTGGGTCTGAAAATCCCATGCCCCTAAGGGATGCACGATATTCGATACGTTTTTTGCGGTCACGAAACCATAAAAAAACTTACACATTTTAATTTTACTTAATATTATTATTATTTAATTCAACGCAGGTAATAAAAATTGAAAGTGAAATTGATATCCTTGTTAAATTCTACATTCATACTTAATTATAGTGGTGAGTAATTTTTGGTCAATCTTAAAAAGTTCAAAGTTGAAGACCGAATTACCTCATTAAGATTAATATTTATCTTAAAGACAACAACAAAGAATTTTTTTCACACCACGTCTTTATAATTACTTTACTTCGATTTTTTTCCTTTAATGGCATTGCCACCAACTTTGTTTCTTTTCTAAACCGTACGTTATCCCTGTATATGGAAGAGACGAGTGTGGGTTATATGGGTCAATGTTAAAAACTTGAAGCTGAGACATTGAAATCGAATCATGACTTTAAAAAAATTCGATATCGCTTTCTTGGTTAAAGATAATTCTTTTTTTGTGTTGCAGGAACGAAGAAAATGGAATACAAGACGAGGCAGTGGCACGAAAAATGTTTCTGTTGCGTTGTTTGTAAGACACCGATTGGAACTCAAAGTTTCATCCCGAGGGAACAAGAAATCTATTGCGCCAAGTGTTACGAAGAGAAATATGCTACTCGTTGCATTAAATGCGACAAGGTAAGAAAACAAAAATAAATTACAAAAGATATGAAACCCATTATCAGCTCAAAATGTAAATATTAATCATTATTTGTGTGGATGACTCTTATTCCTTAGTTTTGATGTATTATATTTATGACACATGTCAAAAAGTTAAAGTGTCGGTAACCTAAGCTACAAAAATAAAAAAAATCCCTGAAAAACTACCACATTCTGCTGAATATTGCCAAGAACTCAACTAAAAACTAGTTTTAGACTCGTTGTATTTCTTACAACCTAATTTCTTTGATTTTGAGGTTAGGTTCAGCCCATTACTTGTCATAATAAGGGATCAACCAAATAAAATCGTTTTTTTCTATGAATCTCAACCCATAAATGTCATAATCGAGACTCATAATCAAAGAAAATCGCCAAGAACTCAACTAGAAACCAATTTTAGACTCGTTGTGTTTCTTAACACTTCATTTCATTGATTTTGAGGTTAGGTTCAGACCATTACATGTCATAATAATGAGTCAACCAAACAAAATCGCTCTTTTATATGAATTTCAACCTATAAATGTCTTAATCAAGACTCATCAGCAAAGAATATTGTCAAAAACTTAATTAGAAACCAGTTTTAGACTCGTTGTGTTTCTCACAACCTAATTTCATTGATTTTGAGGTTAGGTTCAGACCATTACATGTCATAATAATGAATCAACCAAATAAAATCGCTCTTTTCTATGAATCTTAACCCATAACTGAACTAGAAACCAGTTTTAGACTCGTTGTGTTTCTTACACCTTGATTTAATTGATTTTGAGCTTAGGTTCGGACCATTACATGTCATAATAATAAATCTACCAAATAAAATCGCTCTTTTCTATAAATCTCAACCCATAAATGTCATAATCGCCAAGAACTCAACTAGAAACCAGTTTTACAATTAGACTCGTGATTCTTACAACTTGATTTCATTGATTTTAAGGTTACACAAAAGGTAAGGTTAATCAAAAACTTCGTACTAAAAATTGAACGCATGTGGCGCCATCTGTTGGGGATACTTTGGAATTATTCAGCTAAGAACCGAACCACTAGAATACAGATTGGATTCGGTTTATATATAAAAACTCCAACCATAGAATAACTATTTGGAAAGTGTTCAATTAACGTACCGACTGGTTGGGAATTCCTCAGATGCAATTACTTATGGCAATTACACCTGTCAAATAATGCCGCCACATTTTAATATCATTGCATCATATAACATGTGAGATTGCATCTGACGAGCTTCCAACCAGTTAAACGTTAGTTGAAACAAAGCTATAATCTCAATTATAATCTAATTATTTAATCATACCATTATTACTTTATTATGCTCTTGCCGAAAAATCACTTTAAAATGACATTTGCATCTGTCATTCTGAACAAACTTCAACTTTTAAAATTTTAAAACTTGAAGTTAGCGGCAAATTTAAAAATTTAACACGAATTGGAATCTATACTTTTTAAATTAAAAGAATGATACTGGTAATAATTGTTATTGCTGTCTCTCATCATTCCCACTATTAATAATAAAATTATTAGTTTAATTAAATTATTTCAGTATAGATGCTAATGCCATCTTACGGTGGGATTTCGAATTTCGACATACAATCAGTCCCAAGTTTTCCTATCAAAGATCCCTGGGGCTACATTCAAGTCATAATAATGAATCAACCAAATAAAATCGCTCTTTTCTATGAATCTCAACGCATAAATATCATAATCGAGAGTCATCATCACTGAAAATCGCCAAAAACTCAACTAAAAACCAGTTTTAGACTCGTTGTATTTCTTACAACCAAATTTCATTGATTTTAAGGTTATGTTCGGACCATTTATGTCATAATAATGAATCAACCAAATAAAATCGCTCTTTTTTATAAATCTCAACCCATAAATGTCATAATCAAGACTCGTCATCAAAGAATATTATCAAGAATTCAACTAAAAATCAGTTTTAGACTTGTTGTGTTTCTTACTATTTGATTTCATTGATTTTGAGGTTAGGTTCAGACCATTATATGTCATTATAATGACGCAACCAAATAAAATCTCTTTTTTCTATGAATTTCAACCCATAAATGTCATAAGCGAGACTCATTATCAAAGAAAATCACTAAGAGCTCAACTAGAAACCAGTTTTAGACTCGTTGTATTCCTTATAACCTAATTTTATTGATTTTGAGGTTAGGTTGAGTCCATTACATGTCATAATAATGAATCGACCAAATAAATCGTTCTTTTCTATGTATCTCAACCCATAAATGTCATAATCGAGACTCATCATCACACAAAATCGCCAAGAACTCAACTAGAAACTAGTTTTAGACTTGTTTTATTTCTTTCAACCAAATTTAATTGATTTTGAGGTTAGGTTGAGACCATCTTGTCATAATAATGAGTCAACTCAACCAGAATTATAATTATGAGCAGAACAAAAATATATCTTTAAAAAGGTTGTGAGTAGGTTGAAAATGAGCTATTAATCATTAACTTACCAAAAACAAACTTATAATTAGCATTTAAAAAACCCAAACAATAAAAAACCAAAAAAAGGTTGTTAAATTAATTGTTATTTCTTTAATATCCTATTAAAATTTATTGGCGTCGTTAAATGTTAAAAAAGGAAACTTGACAATAAATAAAATTTCCATAAATTTGTTTTATTTAAACATTTTTCTTTTTTATTTTTAGGTCATAACAAGTGGAGGAGTGACGTATAAAAATGAACCATGGCATAGAGAATGTTTTACCTGCACTCATTGTCAAACAAGCCTGGCGGGTGCTCGTTTCACCAGCCGCGATGACAAGCCTTATTGTGCCGATTGCTTCGGGGAGTTGTTCGCAAAAAGATGTTTTGCATGCAGCAAACCAATTACGGGTATCGGAGGAACGAAATTCATTTCGTTCGAGGACCGTCATTGGCACAACGATTGTTTCTTCTGTGCTATGTGCCATACCAGTTTGGTAGGAAGAGGTTTTATCACCGATCAGGAAGATATTATCTGCCCCGAATGTGCTAAACAGAAGTTAATGTAAAAAAAGTTTACCAAAAAGTTTGCTCCTAATTTTGTCGAAATTTTAATTAGGAAAGATGTGATAAGGAGAATCAAAATTAATTTTTTTTTGTGGTAGGAGCAAATTTTTTTATATGTAAAGAGTTTTTATTTAATTAAAATGTTGAAAAAAAAATGGAGAAATAAAGAAAGTATGAAAGATCTAGTGATAAAAAATGTACACGAACACACAAAACATTTTAAATACACATACACGATACACAAAACACATTTACACACGAAACACGACATTCAAACAAGCAGATATTTTTTTTACCTGCACTACACAAAAAAGTATTTGTTAAAAAATTATTAAAAAAATATATAATATACTGGATGGTTATTAAAATTATTTTACGACAGTTTTTTTTTTATAACCACTCAGTATAAACATTATAATTTGTCTTTAAGGTCTAATTCAAATTGGAACTTTGAGATGAATACTTTTTTGAAATATTTATTGACGATTCTATTTTTTATATTAACGACGTACAGATATAAAAATTGCCTTATTAATAGTTAGTAATGCTTAAAAAAACAAATAATATTTTTATAGATCGCGATTTTCTCTTTCGTCCTTATAACACAAATCAAATAATAAAATCATCCTTCGAATTCGGTGGCCTTAAATAACAAAATCTAATATCAAAACTTTTACAATACAACTTCTTCGTTTCCTATTCTTTATTTTGGGTATACTTAGTTAGTGTTTGGGTACGTTGAGAGTATACTGCCTATATAAGCGTGAGTTAATCCCCTTTTTATTTATTTGTAGATACATAATAAATACCTTTGTACACAGCTTTCGTAAGCATTTAATTGTAAAAGGATTATTATTAAAAAAAAAACAATGAGCAGATATGGTGCTACACAGTAGTAATTAGTTGGCTTAATAATTTAATATTTAAGTGTCTCCTGTAACTTAGTCACCGCGGTTTGCCAAAACCGCTTTTTATTGTAATTATCTTTATTATTTCGAATAAGAATTAATTTTTTTTTTGCCAAAATAGGACATTATTGTTATGTAAATGTTTATTATATATATATTTATAAATATATATAGAAAAACTTATTTTCAATTTCTTGGAATGTTACTTGTTATTGCTTCTCTTTAAAATACACAATATGATACAGGGCTTTGCTTACATAGGGACATTGTTACATATATTCTACAATAAATCTCTAAAATTTCAAAAATTAATTTTTGTTTTATTTTAATCAATCTCTACATAGTCCAATCCTATGTTTCATTCATCCGACGCTTTATTGCCAACAATCCCAGAGTGAGAAACTCTGTTATCACAACTCAGTGCGTTTCCAGTTCTTTTACAGTCATTATGCAGCGCTTGGACGAGAAAGTACTGTCATGTTCTTCACCTCTCTCAAGAAGGCTTTTAGCAAAAAGCAAGTTAATAGCAAAAGGGTCAATTTTTTCCACAAATACTACAAGTCCACAAGAATAGTCTAGCTCTGTATAAAACTCCCTGCAAATGTCCATCAAAACCAGGAAGGATATAAAATAAAAATGTATTTTTTAAAAATACCTACTGGTACAATTAACACAATACAATTTAATACAATAATATATTTATATTTGTCCATCTTCATTTGAGATCTTGTACAAATTATTAACAAAGATCAACATAAAAAGAAATTTAAATTCGGCCAATTTACATAGCCTTACTTTAAGACTAAAATTAAAATATACATAATTACTTAATTTATAGATAAAGACTTGTTATATTAACAAAAAAAAACTTAAATACTGGGTTTCATGTCGAAATTAGCTGCCAGTCTCATTTTACGATTTCTCATGGGTTTTTGCGACACAACTGGTTCAACAGACTACAAAATAATAATTGATTGGTTAAATCAAAAAAATAAATGATTTATTGTTACCTTTGTAGGAACATTTTGCATATCAACTCCAGTAACTCCTACTTTTTCTTCTTTGGCGTGTTTATTTTTCTCGCCCTTCTTCAAACCCTCCTTATTTTCTACGTTTTCTTTGGGAGGTGTAACATTTTTTGCAATGTGTTTTCTTACAGCTTGTAAAGGTACAAAAGCTGAAGCTGAATTCCTTTTTCCACCTAATTCTTGGGATGATTGAGATTTTTTAGATGGAGTCGACGATTTTGAAGAAGGCTAAAAAATCAATAAGATTCTTTTATTATGTTTATTAAATCATTTAAGTTTTTTACCCCTTGTTTTTTATTTACATTTTTATTTTGCGCCGTCCAAGTTTTCGGTGGTTGGGGAATTTGAGGGGGTAATGGTTTTCCAGGTCCCGAAATCAACTTTAAAACTTCACCGGCAACACTTTCACACGCAGATTGTTTATCGTTTGAAGGCGTCCCAACCACCAAATTACCCGTTGTCGGATGAACAAGTTGCGCTTGTACTTTTGCGTTGGGTAAATCCAAATAATTATAATGAGGCACTCCTAAACCGTGCATTTGTAAGTATTCTAAAAGTTGGACTGTATTAAATTTTTCTACTGCTGGGATGTTTTGGGGTTGTTTAAGTGGTGGTTTACTTTCTTGAGATTGTTGCGGACGGGTTGCTTTTTGATGCGGTTGAGGTTGCGCCACTTTTTTGTGTTGCTAAAAATATTAAGAGATTCAAATCAGTTTTTGGATTAGAGGCTTAAATCTTTATTACTTGGAAAATGTCGTCGATACTGATCGATTGATTATTGACACATTGTTTGGGGGAATTGTCAATTTTTAACATCTGTTTCAAAAGATCCGTGTGATTATCGTTTACCTAAAAACGAATTTCACAAAGTTAAATTTTTAGTTTAACTAAAACCCCCAAGGAACACGGAGACGAGGACGCCCAAAAAGTTGGGGAAGATGCAATATTAACCGGGAAAACGTGGAGAGAAATGAAACGCCTTGCTGCCAAGCTGATTTAAGCTGCTGTCTTAAGCTCCACTAGGAGCGACAGGAAATAATGAATGAATTTAACGTAGTTTTTGGGGAATTCAAGGAGGGATTTTTTTCTTCAACAAACATTAATTTACTCTAAAATTACCTTTTCTGTTGAATTTTCTTTAGGCCCTTTCTCCGATGATGCTGGATTATTTTGTTTTGGTTTTGATTTACTTAAAATCTAAAATAAATCAATTAAACATCAATCACTCAAAAATATATATATATAACCTGTACGCCATGAAAACTTCTTTGCTGCGTAAACATCTCATTTTGTGAAACGCCGACTGGAACGTTTTGCGTAAAATTCGGTTGTACGTTATAAAACGGTGCTCCCCGATTCTGATTTTTAAATACATATGGGACGGCGGGTGGTGGTATATTGTATATAGGTCGAAGCGGATTACTTTGAGGATAATATTGGGGATAAAAATACTTTTGTTGCGTGTCTTGGATCGGTTGCTGTTGATGTTGTTTTGGAATTTGTTGGACGGTGCCGCATTTTTGTTCGTAAATTCTTCTACCATGCGATTTATTAATTAAAGCTGAACGAGGTAAGCGATAACCGCGGTTCGGGGAGCAATTTAACTGTAAACCACCCGCAAATGGTTTATCAAATAATACATCGTAAACTTTATCCAAATCATTTCCACTTCCAATATCATGTACGGCTATTATCGTTCCTTCAAGTCCGAATGGTACCGTGTAACTTTCTCTTACGTTTACAACACGGTCGTAGAGTTGAAACTTGGTGTTTTGATCGGGGGGAACGTTACCAACAAATAAATCGGGCTAAAAAAATTATTTAATATATATTTTTTTTACGATTTTCATAAAACCCAACATATTCAGTTGAATATTATAATTTTTAACGCGAAAGGAAAGGGAAATAATGTAGGAGATGGAAAGGTTTGGGATAGAAATAATGGGAATTATGAAGTGAAAAAAAAAAAGAGAGGAAGTAATTATAATGGGAGGCTGGAATGAGAGAATAGGTAATGATATACACAAGGGGGGAGATAGTATAGGAGAATATGTAGATCAGGGAGAGGCAATGATGAATAGAAAGGGGCAAAGAATGGTGGAATTTTGTTAAATAAACGACTTATTGATTGGAAACACTATGTGGAGTCAGAGGAGAATCCTAAAAGTATTATTGATTACATCACATACACCCAGAATCTCCAAACCAGAGTCAATCACAGACTAGTCATGGCAACTATTAATAATATAGAAATCGAAAGAGAAGAGATGAAAACCTACACGAAAATAAACAGAGAAAAAAAGGAGGAAGAAAGATTAAAATATCAAGAAAAAACAAACAATGAATTTCGAAGACTAAAACAAACAGAGAATTTAACACTAGAGGAAAGGTGGAAATAAAGTGTAATAAAAGTGTGTGGAATGAGAAAATATAATAATCAGGCGAAGAGAGTACACTGATAGGATGAAGAGGTCCGACAGGTAATCAAGAAGAAGAAAGAGTCATGGAAGAAATACATAAGAACGAATTTGAGGAGGATAGAGCAAACTATAGAATGAACAGATTTGTAGCTAAGAATATGGCAATGGAGGCAAAAAAGAAAAGCTTCAGAATCAAATAAGAATACTGAAGGGAGATCAAAGGAAACAAATAAAAGCCGTCAAAGATAAAAACAACGAGATAAAGACAACTACAAGGGAAATTATGGACATATGGGCGGATTTTTATGCAGAAAAGTTCAAGGGTGGAAAACGGACACAAACAAAAATATAGCAACTGAAAAGGTTACAATGGCAGAATTAGGAGAGGCAATGATGTAAAGGAAAACAGAGAAGACTTGCAGCAATGACAAGATAAATCCGGAGATGATAAAATATTTGGGAATAAGAGGGAAGGAGTGACTTCTAAGTGCATATATATAAAACCGCATGGGAGTCGGAAACAATCCCAAAAGATTGGGAAGATAATATCTTCTACAAGTTTCAAATTAGAAATTAACTTTCAAACAAAGATAATAGAAAAAGGGTTAAGAAGAGTAGTGGAAAATAAACTAGAAGATGAACAAGCAGCATACAGAGCAAGCAAACATACGAACGACATCATTGAAAAGAAAATAAAGAAGGGCAATGAACTATATCTAATATTCTTGGACTTAAAAGCAGCTTTTGACATGATCAAACTTAGTATTATATGGAAGTGTCTAAAACAACTAATGGTACCACAAAAGCTAACAAAAATAATTTAAAACCAGTACAAGAAAGTCAAGGGCATACTACAAATGAAGGGAGAAACATCAAAAACTTTTGAAATGAGTAAGGGGATAAAACAAGGTGATAGCCTAAAACCCTTGTTATTTATAATATTAATGGACAGAGTCATAAAAAATACAAGAACAAATAAATATCAAACAGTAATGGATTATAAAAGTTTGGAACCTGTAAAAATAGAGTGCTGCTAGCAGAGAATTATAAAGTTGGTTGAAATATGGACAGAAGAAATTGCAAAGATGGGCCTAGAATTGAACGTAAATAAATGTAAAATCGTGATAATAAATAAAAAGGAAATAAAAAGTAACCCGAAAGAATTATTTATTAAGGAACAAAAGATAGAAGAAGTATCATCATGAGTACTTGGGCGGTATAATATCACAAAATGGAAGGATAGATTTAGACATAAATGCAAGAATAAGGAAAACAAATAACGTATATCATACTCTAAACAGAATAATTTTTATGAAGAAGGAGATAGATAACAGGATAAAATTGAAAGTGTATAACTCGGTGGCAGTCTCAATATTAACATATGCCAATGAATCATGGAAATGAAATTTTTACGGAAAATAGTGGGGAAGACGAAGTGGGATAGAATAAGTAATGAGGAAATAAGACTGGGAGTATATCAAGAGAAAAAATCAGCAAAATAGAGAGAAAGCACTAAACTGGTACGCCCAGATAATTAGAATGGAACATAACACAATAGTAAAAAATGTATTTGAAGCAAATAATAAGGATAAGGAAAAGAAGAGAAGACCTAAGAAGCAGTGGGAGGAAAAAATAATAAATTTTATCCATGTTGCAAGTTAATTAAGTATTAATAAAGCAAAAACTTTTTTCTTGCTATTTATTAATACAGGTTGGTTCAGCTTTTAATCAGGAAACTTTACTAACACGTAGTACTTTCCAAAATAACACGTTTTTTATATCAACATAGGATCGCAACTCTTTTGTTTTCGAGCTAAGAGCTGTCAAAGTTGAGCCAAAAATTTACATTTTATCTTTTATTTCGGATATAAGTAAACCGTAGAATTTGAAATTTTGTAAGTACCTTAAACTTCCCTAGCGCCCACTAAGGGGATGACATTCACAACCCCTTTGATTTTTTTATAACACCTTTTTAATGCCATGGAATATTATTAACATAAAAAAATATGGGTTGTAAAGCTTATTCATTTTTGGTACTTTTTTGTCTCTTTAGTTTTTTCTTTAACGATAATAGTTTTAGCGTAAAAAAATAAAACATGTTACATTGTACTGTAAAGTGCTACTATTATTAAAAGAAAACTTTTCTTTATAGCTGGCCTTGGAAGTTGTGCACTTACTAGGATCTAGTACTAACTAAATAACACCAATTTAATTATGATTTTCAAAGAAAAACCATAATTAAGATGAATGTTTGTCTGAACAAATTACGTTGTTTTAAACAATATTAAAAAATTGATACTCTTGCTTAATATTAATCAAAAATTATTAATAATTATCAAAAATTATAAGGATTCACTGTAAATGAAACTTACAAGTTCTCAAAGCCAACATTTAGAATAATTTTAACTAAACATGGCGACACAGCGGTACATGGCACGACATTTTATTTTTTTCCCCGGAAACTATTAACTTTAAGGAAAATACTAAAGAGACAAAAAAGTACCACTAAAGAATGAGCTTTACAACCCATATTTTTGAATGTTAATATTCCATAGCGTTCATATATTAAAGTACCCTTAAAATTCACTAAAGAAGCACCCCTTGAAGTTTGTTGCAGTCATCAGATACACCCTGTATAAAAAAAAGTTGTGTTATTTTGGCAAGTACTATGTCCTAGTAATGTTTCGCGATTAAAAACTGAACCACCCTGTATATACGAGACTAGTTTCGGGCTAAATGCCCATCTTTAGCCAAATCTATATGCACAACATAGAAAACATTACACAAAAACCCAATTATTGTGATCATTGCTTACTTACTGTCAAAAAGGAACCAATGGTAAAAATATCTTAGTAATATATAACCTCAATTTTCGGCAAGTACTCAACGCTGAATGTTTGTGTTTTAATTGTTTTCTTGGTTCTTTGTCGGTAGTTTTTAAGTGTTAATTTATAAGATTGATCGAGATAAACATAAATGTTGTTATTATAGTGAAATTTTTAACCAAGATATTTTTACCATTAGTTCCTTTTTGACAGTAAGTAAGCAATGATCATATTAATTGGGTTTTTGTATAATATTTTGTATGTTGCGCATATATATTTGGCTGAAGATGGGCATTTAGATCGAAACTAGTCCCAAATATACAGAGTGTTTCTAAATTGATGCGATAGATTTCAAGGAGTGATTTTTCAACAAAAATTCCTCTTCTCCACCGAGTTACAGCACTCTAAAGTTACGAGGAAAGAAATTGTTTTTATTTAATAATTCCACTATGGAGGAATTTAGAAGAATGAAATTTGGCAGAAAACTGTTGCTAATAAAATGACACTTTTTATAACCCAAAAATGTTATTACAAGGGGCTGAAAAAATTAACCTCTATAATACTTTGCATCAGAACTTTTTAATGCGTCTACATTTTTCTATTTAAAAACTTTGATTGAAATAGAGGAATTCAATACGCAACTTTTTTGTCTCTTGATATTTTTTCCTAAAATTGTTAGTTTGATCACAAAAAAATAAAATAATACACAGGCTCAAGCGAATTAATTCAGAGATTGGTTATTATTAGTCAAAGAAATGAAGTTATGTCAAATAGATCTCAGCATTATTTTATTTTTTGTGATCAAACTAACAATTTGTTAGTTATAAAATTAAAAAAATGGATTTTTTCCCATAACTTTAGATGGCTATAACTTGGAGGAGAAGGGGTTTAGAACTAAATGTTATATACCCCTTAACTTTTGCTGAAAAATAACCCCTTAAAATATTTCGCATCAATTTAGAAACAGCCTGTATTAATAAATAGCAAGGAAGAAGTTTTTGTCGTTTTATTAATAAAGGAATTAGCTAAGAACTGGAAGGAGTGGAAGAAATAGATGGAGGAATAGGAAAAAGATTTATCCAACGCCATCAAATATAAGAATCAGGAGAAGAAGATAAAACTCACTTTATATAAAACATGCGGTTTAACTTGCATATTCGTAATTTTTGGTTTCGCTGTCTTTACATATTCATCAATAGTTTTTTCTAAACATTTTATAACCTCAGGCTCCAAAACACAACTTCCACAAGATCTTCGTTCAAACGAATAATATTCTTGGCTCTTTATCCACTTTACAATTGCTGCGACTTTTTCTTTTCTACAACAAATCAATCAAATCAAAACAGCCAAGATAACTGCATTAATTATACCCATCCCCCTCCGGATAGATATCCTCCAAATAATAAACATTTTCATTATGCAAATTAACGTAAGAAAAAACTTCAGGGAAAAGTTCTTTGAATTGCTTAACAAGCTCCACCGCTTTTTCCGAATAATACCAAAAATTTCCATCTTTTCTTGTATATCCAGGAATTTCTTCGTTTCTTTTGCTAAATTTTAAGTTAAGCCCAACATTAACTTTACTAGATTCATCAGTTGTTTGGAATCTGGGTACTGTAGATATTAAAATACTTCCTGTTATCCTCGAAAATAAAATCTTAGAAATTGCTAAAAAAAATTTATAAAATAAATTCGAAAAAATTATTAAAAAAATATATTTACCAATTCGAGTTGAAGCATCATGAGAATTCATATACTTAGTCCTCATTTGCGTTTCTAATATTTGTATATCATCCAAATTAGGTTCATCATAGCTTTTCATGCAAATTTTTAATCGTCCATTCTTAATGCAATCTTTGCTATCTTTCACTGTACCACAAGATCCATAACATGGATGACTCAACATGAAGCATAAAGATCCAACAGGGAAAAGACTTTCAATATCTCTAAACGCCGAATGAACATCGTCATTAACCAAAATTTCTTTAACAATTGATTGTAATGGATAAGGAGAAGTTATAGGAGCCCATTGCTTTTCTAGTGTAACTCGTCCAGCTTGAGTAAACATATATTTACGTCCAATCATGACTTTTACATGGACTAAGATAGAGACTGGACCTACTTCAATTCCAAAACGAGATTTATACCTTTAAAAGAACGATTAAATTGAAATTGTTTAAAATTATAATTGATATTTACCGATCTGAGATTGTTGAACTCTCTAATTGCCAATCTTTAGCGACGTTTCCTTTATTTTCAACGATGTTAAAATTACCTGGTTCTTTTGTGTGGTGGTAGCGGAAATTTTTATTTGAAACTGAGACAACTCTAAAATGTAAAGATTAAAAATTTTAGTTTAAAACCTAATTATTACAAATTAATATCTTAAAAAGTTACTTACAAAGCTTCCACTAAATGTGGCCAAGCAACATAAACAGTTTTTCCAAGTAAATCTTTTGCAACTTCCTCTAATGGTGGAACATCATCGTTTACTTTTAATGTGAGAATCATACTTTCATTTCGACTGGATTGTTCGTGAACTTTTACTTTAATATTAGCAACATGATGCTGTTTTTGAAACAAAATCTCATTATTTAATCGAAAAATTTAAAATTATAAGCTTACCGTGTATTCTAAATGTTTAGTAGTAGGAAAACCAGGGAAATAAATCTCTTGTTTAACCCCCGGATATGCTCCTTTAATAAGTTTGTCTTTGGGGACTCGTACATCGTCTATACTAAGTTTTGTACAAGTCGTAAAATTATTAGGAATCGTTGGGAAGTATTCAGGAGCTGGATAAGGTCCTTGATCCATTTTGCTGTATTGATAAATCAACATTGGTCCTTCTTTATTTCCTTCAATTTCTTCGGGTGTTAATTCTAAATTGCACGGTTTCATTGCTTCTAATAATAACACTTCGTTAATGAACGGTATTAAAACGACTGCTTCCCAATCGTGTTTCTTTCCGTTCAAATCGGTCATGAAATCGTTCGGATAAAAATCTTTTAACATTGAATTTTCGTCCGTCATCAATTTATGATATGCACTTGGTAACAACTTTTTGCTTAAAGGTGGTAATACCGCTAAAAGCTATAAAAAGAATTAATTTTTTTAGTGATTGAATTAAAAAAATTATACTTGTTCGTAAGGTTTAAAAGGTTTCCCCAAATCAAACTCTATTTTTAAGTCGGAAAACCCTTTAATATCCGATATGTAAGGAGCATAATGATGGGGGTAATACCAACTCCATGAACAACAACCGTTGTAGTAATAATTTAAATTCCACTGGATGGCTCTCACATAACCATGAGCCTGAGCTTGCAACACTTCACTAAAAAAACACAAGTAATCATGAGATACTTTAAATTAAAATTTGTAAATTACGCTGTAACATTAGGGTATTCTAATTTATTTCTGTAGTAATCGGTTTTATGCTGAGTAAATTCCATTTGGATCATTTCTAAATCTCGGTCGGAAGAATCACTTCTTTCGTCAATCTCTAAATTATCTAAGTTTAAGTCATTTGGGTCAGAAAACTAAAATAAAAACGATATAAATCAAATTTAAAAAATATATATATACAGGGTGACTGGGAACGTATTTATTGAAATGCATTATTATAGAGATCATTTGCAATATAGTTCAATAGTTTAATTTTGCGTAAAATGTCCTCGTTTACAAGAAGTTTTGAGTATGTTTTGATACATTGATGGTTTCTGTGATGGAAACGCGGCAGCAGCTCGTCGAGAGTTCTAGGGTTTAGTTGAGACTGGTAATTTAAAAAAAGCCGAACGTATAGGACCTAGTCGTCTTAATACAGAAGAGGAAGTTTTGGGTGCATTCGAAGAAGCATCCAGGTAGAAGTAGCCACTAATCTGGGGATATCACAATGGAAGGTATGGTCAACTATTCGACAAATAGGCAATCATCCATACCACTATACTCCTCTCCAAGCACTTGAAGAAGGCGATCTGGAGCGAAGGATTCAATTTGAATCCTTTCTTGAAGATGGATATTTCTTGAAAAGAATTTTGTGGACAGATGAATCCACGTTTTATAGAAAAGGTATAACAAATCTTCATAATTTACATTATTGGACTGACGAAAATCCGTTCGAAAGCTTTAACGTGTGGATAGAGCTCATTGGAAATAATAAAATATAAATATAATATAAATGCCCTCCACACAATTCCTAAAATGTTCGAAATTCATTAAATGAAATGTTTCCTAATCGTTGAATTGAAAGAGGAGGACCAATTCCATGGCCTGCAAGGAGTCCTGATTTGACATCCCTTGATTTTTATGTGTGGGGGCCACATAAAAGAAAGAGTGTATGCTATATGTTTAAAAAACGTTAATTACAAGTAAGATAATAAGATGGGAAATCAGGAAAAGAGTTCGTGCATGTATTAGGACTAGAGGTGCAGTTAATTACCTTTGGTTACTTGTTTTTGTTGATGTGATACATAAAATTGCTTAAATTACCTTTTGGCTAACTTTTGCCAGCTATAAAAATTGTAATCACTCCAATTGTTATAAATTATTTGTTTAGTCAATAGCTATTAATGAATTAAACTCAACCTTACGATTTATTTTTATCAGGAATTAACGTTTTTAGTTTCTATTCGCTAAAATAAATAATAGGCGTAATAGATTTTGAATTTTTTTAACTTTGGGTAAATTGTCAAAATTATACCATTCATCAATGCTTATCTTATTATTAGCTAATTGGAAAGAAATTTACCCCTGCTTAATACCTCATTTGAAAGGTTATAAAACAGAGAAGTTTTGAACATAACTTGTACGCCAAATATTTTGAATAGACACTCATAAAAAAGTTGTTTGTCTTAAACATTAAGTCACGAAACATTTTTTCCCTGTATTTTTAAACAATCGAAATATTTAAAATATTCTTCATCTTAAAATGTGTATTAAAGTGTAGTCTATCCAGAGAAGTCAATATGATGCCAAAGAAACTATTATTAAACTCTAAACTCCAATATTTGTAGGAGTATATAATGAAAATGCACAAAAACCAAAAAATTGAAATAATTACTAAACTATTCAACTTTGTATAAGGCATATTTGGCTTAATCAATTGCAAATGAACTCTATAATACTCAATTTCAATATACAGAATCGCTGATATGTATGGAAACGGTCTATTACAATAAAGATAAATTAAATATACAGGGTTATGACGAAACAAAGTTACATTTTCTTTAATGGAACACCCTATATATTATTCTATATTTCGGTTCATCTTGAAATTCTAAACAAAATTCATGTAGCACATCATACACCTACACTTAACTGTTTTCGAGATATTGAACTTTCAAAATCAGTCTTATGTTTGAGTCGATTATATACACAGTTCATCAAGTTACCTTTGAAAGTTTCTCGTTTCCATAGCAACGCAGTGACATAACACATGTCAAAAATACAAAAATAGTTTGAATAATTTGCACCTAAAAATGAATTACGTAACTAATAAGATAAAATCGTAATTTTTTAAAAGCTCGAAAACGGTTATTTTAGACTTATGATGTGCTTCATGAATTTTGTTTAGAATTTCAAAATGAACCGAAATACGGAATAATATACAGGCTGTTCCATTAAAGAAAACGCAATTGATATTTATTGTAATAGATTTTAAAAAATAGTAAAACTTTTGCATCTTAACATTTTTCGTTAGATATCTTACTTTAGGAGATAATCGACCATTTCCATACATATCAGCGATCCTGTATATGTTTATGTGCCAGTCATATATACAGGATGGTTCTAAATTGATGCGAAAGATTTCGAGGGTGATTTTTTAGCGAAAATTAAGGGGTGTTTTTCATATAACTTTTTGTGCAAAAACCCTTTTCCTGCAAGCTATAGCTCTTTAAAATTAAGGGAAAAAATCTGCAACTTTCTTATCTCTTGACATTTTATAACTAACAAATTGTTAGTTTGATCACAATAAATAAAATAATGCTGAGATCAATTTGACATAACTTCATGTTTTTCACTAATAATAACCAATCTCTGAATTAATTCGCCTGAGCCTGTGTATTATTTTATTTTTTTGTGATCACACTAACAATTTTAGGAGAAAATGACTAGAGAGAAAAAAGTTGCGTATCGAATCCCTCTATTTAAATCAAGTTTTTAAAGAGAAAAACGTAGACGCATTAAAAAGTTCTGATGAAAAGTATAATAGGGGTTGATTTTTTCAGCCCCTGGTAATAACATTTTCTGGTTATAAAAATCGTTAAAAAGTGTCATTTTATTAGCAACAGTTATCCGCTATCTGCTATATTTCATTCTTCTAAATTCCTCCATAGTGGATTTATTAAATAAAAACAATTCTTTTCCCTAACTTTAGAGTGCTGTAACTCGGTGGGGAAGGGGTTGGGTTAGGTTAATCTTTGGCATCAATTTAGAAACACCTGTATATATACAGGTGTCTCATGTAACTGGTTACGTTTGAACTTTTTCAGGTTCCACTATTCGTAGAGATTACAAATTTTGGTAACATTGGTTGTCCATTCAGAACTTTCGATCTAAAATATTTTCAAGATGGCCTCCACTTCCGGTCTACCGGAAGTAGACCACAACTTCGTTGTTTTAAATTGAATGATATAGTTTTTATTACAGTTTTTAATTGTATCTAAAAAAATATGTTAACTTTCATAAAAGTAATTGGTACCTAGCGTGTTTCGTTTTCGAATTATTTTTAGTTTTAAGCTTTTTTTGGTAAATTTCAACGTGCTCTTTGAAACCCCACATCTCAGCCAACGTTCATTCAAAAAAGATCTATATTGGCACAATTACTCTTCAGATGCTGTCAAATAGATTGTCATTTGTTGTATTGGAGTATCTTATACAGGTGGTCAAAAATTGAATTACTCGAAATTCAATGAAGAATATATATTTTTTAGCCTATCAGAAATGGAATTCAATTCTCTACAAATTATCTATAAACATTCCTATACCTATTTATTGTAATTTGCCTCATATTGGGTAATTTATTAAAATATGCACGAAATGCAGGTTTTTTTTATTAGAAAGCTATGGAATTTTGACAGTTTTTGGTCCATGTTTATGTTGTTGTTGTCATTAGTTATATTTGATGACGTGTGTAAGTCATTGAACATCATGGAGAAGATTTTCTTAGTTCTGGACATATCAAGACCAAAAGAAACCGCATATTTCCGGTCACCAATAATGAAGACAACAAAATAAATATTTGATTGTATTTTATTGCATCTTCTATTTGTTATTTGTGGTAACTAAAAGATTATCAATTGTAGTTAATAGCACAAATAATAATAGAAATAAATTAAACAAAAAACTGTCAAAATGTCATGGTCTTCTAATAAAAATACAAATGGTTTCCTGCGTTTTCCGCATGTTTTGATAAATTGCCCAATATGAGAGAAACTACAATAAATAGGTATAGGAATATTTATAGATAAATTGTAGAGAATTAAATTCTCTTTCGGGTAGGCTAATAAAATATAGAGCGTTCCATTTAAAATTTTCGACTTTCTGGCGGTTGAATATGGAGAAACGGTAATTCAATTTTTGATCAGCGCGTATAAGATACTCTGGTACAATAAATCACAATCTCTTTGACAGCATCTGAAGAGTAATCCTGCCAATGTAGATCTTTTTTGAATGAACGTTGGCTGAGATATGGGGTTTTAAAGAACATGTTGAGATTTACCAAAAAAAGCTTAAAACCAAAATAACTCGAAAACGAAAAACGCTAGGTACCAATTACTTTTATGAAAATTAACATATTTTTTTACATACAATTAAAATCTGTAATAAAAACTTAAAATAACGAAGTTATGGTCCACTTCCGGTAGACCGGAAGTGGCACCCATTTTGAAAATACTTTAGATTGAAAGTTCTGAATGAACAACCCATCCTACCAAAATTTTAAAACTGTATGAATGGTGGAACCTCTATAAAAGTTCTAACGAACCAGTTATGTGAAACATCCTGTATATACCCACCATATCATCCGTATTTTTAATAAGCGCAGCTAATTCCGAATTAATAGGTTTTGTTGGTTCTAACGCCTCAAATTCCACAACATCCCCATCGTCCTCCCATTCTTCCAATTTCCCCTAAAATTAATTAATAAAATTACAAAAAAAAAATCATAAAAAATTGATTTAATTAATACTCTTGTTCCAAATTTTCTACCAGTTTTAGCTTCGAAATATTTTAAATCAGCACATTGGTCTGAGAAATGCTCAAACTCAACTTCAGCTAAAGCTTCTAAAAATTTTTCAAATCGTGGTAAATTCAACGTTCCCGATTCGTTTAAATACCCATCAAAAGTTGGTAAAACCTTCATATACGTTTTATAAAGCGCCGGGATAGCTCCTTCGCCAATATGTAAATAAGGGAGATGAGGAATAAAATCATTTCCGACTAAAAATCCCATCAGAACCCAATCGTCGATGATTTTTTCGATGTCGTATTTAAAAGCGAGTTGGTTCGATGTTTCGAGATCTTTAAATTCCAACCCAAGGTATTCTCTCATTAACGATAAGTGTAATAGGTAAAATGTAATTTCTTCTGGGGCTGACCTTTTTCGATTGGCTTTTCTGCCAAATTTTACCTCTTCGCGTAATAATGAAAAATGTGGTTCGTGTGTACATAAACCTAACATTATTAAATCTGCGTCTAAACCATATAAACAATGTCTTGTGTTTGGGTCATAACC
>NW_019281348.1:13002-29692 GCF_000648695.1 Onthophagus taurus | reverse complement strand
TTTGACAATTGACGGCAACTTACATGAGGATTAACATCTACAGCTGCTAAAACAGCTATTTGATTCTGTTCATTCGTAACCGATCTTGTACGTGTTCGTTTTTTTTCCTCCACGTTACCACATTCCAGAAATTTTCTAACTAATCGATATAAGTTTTAGGACAAGGCGCTCTTTCTCCAGGAAATTTTCGAACATAAATGCGATAGGCCTCAGCTAACACCGTCTGAATTTTCTGTGGAGTAGAGAAGTGCTCCATTGTTGCTTTGATCACAATGATTTTTTCCCTTGAAATTTTTATCCCACGTGCAAATTAGCGCACATCCAAACAAGGTTTAGAACAGGATTTACTCGATTTATAAACAATAAAAAAAATTTTTTTGATCAATTTTCTAAGACGATTTCAAAAGTTAAGAAGAATTAGAATATTATTTTACGATTAATTAAATCGTTTCTTTTTATTAATTTTTTTAATTATATTTGAAACATGTTATTTTATTTTTGTTTTTGTTGATATCTTCACAACGGGGAGTTTAAGAAAAAAAATTTTTAAGTAAAAAGTAATCAGTTTGTCAAGTTGTTAAAGACTTTGGAAGAAAAAAAGTATATGTGCCATTTGAAAAAATAAAAATGACATCAGAAGGGCCTTTAGGCAACACTGAAAAAAATTCTGTTCATTTGTACAATGTGTCCCCCTTCTTACCAAAAAGTCTTTACTTGAAACTTTTTTCGATTCGAGTTTTTGTTTTTGAGATATAAGCATATGTCATTTTAAATGAAACACCCGGTATATATATTGTAAAGGTACAGTACTAGGGTTTTGTAACATTCCGTATGTATTATCTGTGTTTTTGGCCTTAAAATACATAAAAAGTTTTGCACTTTCTAAAACTTCTTCACTCAAGAGCGATACTTTGCATGAATCGCAATTATGTTTTCCAAAGGCCTTTTTTATAAGGTAACCACATACATACGTAAACGCATTTTGTACCTGGTAAATCCTGATTACGATAGTCTGTATCAATATTAAAGAAGGGATCCCTCTCTTCGCGCGGCACTTCAGCAATCTGAGTCACCTTATCTCCCGTCTGTATATCAGTAAGTTTCAGCAAAAATTTACTGAAATCATCAGCGCAATTTTCGCTTCCCTTGTGAAAATAAGATTGGCAAAAAATCTTCTTGAAACCTCGTTCAAATTGGATGGCGGTTGGATTAATATTATTGCCCCCTTGCTGTCGAATACGCCCAAAAAATTTTTCTAGGCAATCTTGGTTTAAATTTCTTGTAGTTAGTTTATTAACCTTCAATAAATCCCATAATTTCTTCATGCCATTTATGGTTATCAATCACGATGTTAAAAATTTCATTGAATTGTTGATTACTTTATCATCTTTAGACGTTATCGTAATACTGGCAACAAAATCATTCATTATATTTAAATATACTTTAGATCGTCTTCATTAAAGTTTCTTGAATTTAACACATCGAACAATTTGTTGAATTTTTGTATTACTTCAATGGTTCCGATTGCTTCTGCTGAAATAATACCTAGAGCCATGTACGTTTCTAAGCCACTAGCCACGGTGTCGCTAATTATTTGTGCAGCATATTTGACCTTCATTTTTTCAAAATTGGAAGGATTTACATGCGCATTAGTTAAATTGGGTGCCCGTCGGTTTTTCTGTTCACATCTTTTTTATAAAATTCTATGTATATCCCCGATGTTTTCTTATTATGAAAATTAAAGTGAGTTTTCAACAAATTATTTCTTGTGCCCTTCAATAAATGTGGGGTGTCAAATATATATATTTCGCCATTCACATCAAGAAATGGTTTTCCTGGCGATACGCCTAATAAATTTTTTAATTGAACAAAATTAACGCCCATACCAGTTACAACAGCTTTCACATTAATGTTGACAGTTTTAAGTTTTTTAATGCATTCTACCAATGCGGTTTTCAATAGAACAGCATTAAATTGTGTTACAAAGAAGTACCCTACAGGTAGTTTCCAGCTGCTGTGCAGCCCTCTTACCATTATTACACTGACATTATTAGCTGGAGTGTAATTTTTATTCTCTTTATCGTCTATAAAACCTATAATTTAATGTCTGGCGATGTTGATAATACAAATTTCTTTTTATTGACATCTCGTCAATGCAAAATAATAGCTGTTTTATCTTCATTGCTCATTGTGCGTAATTTCAATTCCAGCGCTGTCCACATGTCCTCATTTTTCAATCCCGGTAAAAATTTAATTTTTTCCGTCATACGGCATAACTTCGCGGCGTTGGTAAATAAAACAATGTCATTAAAGAACGATAGCACTGTGGTCCCAAAAAATATAATTACAGTGCAAATTCTTTGTTGGCAGCGGGATATCGCCGTCCTTTACCCCTTCTGTGCATAAACGTAATTGCACTTTCATAAACGAGCCCAGGTTAACAGCGAATAAACTATCGCAGTTTCGCTCGTCAATACTTAATTTTCCCCTTGTTGGCCCTGATGGTCAACTAGTCTCCTGGCCTTTAAGTTGTCTTTGCGGGCATCAACGCAGCCCGTAACCTCTGCTTTCGTGTCGTATTGCAGGACAAGAATTTGTGCGTCTGTGTAGCTGTTTAAAAAAGATAAGAGTTGTTACTTTGGAAAGTAAAAGAGTGTTTAAAAAATAATGTGCCATAATTCAATTATATTATGAAAGATCGTTGTCGAAATTTTAATAGATTTTTATGACCAAAACAAAAATAAAACAAAAAATTTGTTTCTTTTACTTCGACATACAATTAGCATAGGCTTTCGAATCCGAAAGCCGGACATACTGAAAAAGCTAAAATATGCATATTTAAGATGTGTGTTCTAAGTATCGAAATTTAAATGATCTTGCCGGCCAAGGCAATTGCAGAACATTGTTTTGTGCTGGTCGCGCATTATCGTGTTGGAAGACGGGCTCTGGAAGGTCTTGGAGGAAAGGCACTAACACGTGCTCCAGAATGGCGTCAATGTAACGGCGCGCGTTTAGGGTGCCCTGAATGAATGTCAAAGGAGACCTGCCATCGTAGCGTATTGCTCCCTACAGCATTGCACCAGGAGTTTGAGCCGTGTGGCGACGCTGAACAAACTGTAAATTTTGTCTGATCCGTAAACGTCCGTCAGAATTCCATAAGCAAAATCGGGATTCGTCGCTGAAGACGATAGTTTCACACTGCTGTCACTCTAGGACGTCCACTGATAACTAACTAACTGCATCCCGATAATTCGTCCTCTCTCGAAGGGCTTAAGATGGCGAAAATTTGGGCATTTTTGAGACACTAATTTTACTAATGCAATGACAACAATCACAAACAAACGGCGAACTACTCCGAAAAATACTAATCAACAACACGCAATTTCAGGACCTAACTGACTCTACATAATTTCAAAGTTCTTCGCCTACTCATACGGGGTGGTTCATTTCTTTTGAAAAGCCGAATACATACAGGGTTTTATAGAGACACTATGATGGATTTGATATTTGGCACATCGACACAGTTTAAAAGGCTCTATCTTTTAAGCATAGTGTCGGTATTTCTATCACTTTCGGTTTTACCAGAAATGGTTACTAATAATGGAGAGATAGTTCTCGCATATTAAGTAAAATATTTAAAATCTTGATGATGGATGATTTATTTACATGATGTATGATGAATGAATATGAAGTGGATGAATTAATAAAATACATAACAACCTTAACTATTACAAACTTTGTTCATGGTAAAACGATATAAAAACTTTACCAGTATGTGTTGTTGTGAGTTCACAGGAAGTTGAAGATCTTATTGACGTTGAAGAACAAGCCATAACAAATAAAATTTCTTATTTCACTGAAATCATTATCGAAAATTATTTAAATTGTAAATTATTTTCCATCTTACCAGGTACTACATCTTTCTCAATAGCTGAAGCAGTAGCTTCCTCAACGGCGGGAGCAATAGTTTCCTCAGCAGGGGGAGCAACAGTTTCCTTATTACCTGGAGTAATAACTATATCTAAAAATTGGTAAGTAATTTTTCATCTACAGGTAATGTACATGTAAAACTAAATTCGGTCGGNGAGACAGACAATGCTATTAGTGACGTTCAGGAAATGGTTCAAAGAAACATTGAGAGGGCACAGGAATCATACAAGAGGCAGTATGACAGAAAGCGCTGCCGGGCAGTAGATTATACCGTTGGTGACATTGTAGTAATGAAATCCTGTCCAAAACCAACTGGAGAGTCCACTAAGCTACAATCAAAGTACAGAGGACCCTTAACAATAATTGAAGTCCTACCTAACGACACGTATAGGGTTACTACGTTACCAGAGATAGGAGGAAGATTGTGGACAGCAACGGCCCATGTAAGTCAATTGAAAATCTCCAGAAATCACGAGGAAAGTGATACTGATAGTGACGGCGTAAGTGAGAAAGATGAAGAGTCCGAAGAGGAGAAGAAGAAAGAAGACGACCGAGGACAAGATGAAGAGTCTGAAGAGGAGAAGGAGAAAGAAGAGGACCGTGCACAAGGAAAAGGAAGAGCGAGAAGGCAACGGAAAACTCCTGCAGCCTTGAGGGACTACGTTTGTGAATAGGTGTGTGCACGTGTCCTAAACTAAAGTTTGTGCGTGAGTGTACGAAAATTATAATAATTGTTTTAGTTTAAAAAGTTTTCTCAGGAGAGAAAAACCGTCAGGAGAAGCCGAGTTTTAGAAACCGTCAAAAGAACATTCGAGAACGATTGAAAGGGTGGGGACACGAGCAAGCGACGTGAACAGTTAGTCGTAACCGGACGGTTGTTAGGTGTGAGTCTATTCTTGTAACCTAACCTCACTTGTATATATCTTGTCTATATTGATTAAATACATATTTTTTTGTTCCTGACAACGAGTGATCTCTTCATTCATTCGCACATAAGAGTTTCGGTTGAGAGATTCTAACATAATTGTGATTCAATTTTTANAGGAGGAAGATTGTGGACAGCAACGGCCCATGTAAGTCAATTGAATATCGACAGAAATCACGAGGAAAGTGATACTGATAGTGACGGCGTAAGTGAGAAAGATGAAGAGTCCGAAGAGGAGAAGAAGAAAGAAGACGACCGAGGACAAGATGAAGAGTCTGAAGAGGAGAAGGAGAAAGAAGAGGACCGTGCACAAGGAAAAGGTAGAGCGAGAAGGCAACGGAAAACTCCTGCAGCATTGAGGGACTACGTTTGTGAACAGGTGTGTGCACGTGTACTAAACTAAAGTTTGTGCGTGAGTGTACGAAAATTATAATAATTGTTCTAGTTTAAAAAGTTTTCTCAGGAGAGAAAAACCGTCAGGAGAAGCCGAGTTTTAGAAACCGTCAAAAGAACATTCGAGAACGATTGAAATGGTGGGGACACGAGCAAGCGACGTCAACAGTTAGTCGTAACCGGACGGTTGTTAGGTGTGAGTCTATTCTTGTAACCTAACCTCACTTGTATATATCTTGTCTATATTGATTAAATACATATTTTTTTGTTCCTGACAACGAGTGATCTCTTCATTCATTCGCACATAAGAGTTTCGGTTGAGAGATTCTAACATAATTGTGATTCAATTTTTATTGCTAAGTGTACAGGCTTTATTTTATTAAGCAATGAGAGTTTATTACCCAATTTAAGAACGTCAATGTCATCTTGGGTTAGTCTAAATTAATATTTAGGTGTAGTTCTGTTATATTGAATCTTTTAATATAGAATTTATCTTTTTGAAATATAGTACTTTTTATATGTTGATTCTTCGAATGTGATGATCTTTGAGCAAGAGTATTTACTTTTTCTTCTGCCAACCGTTTAAGTTTTTTTTCTTGTTGTCTTTGTTTCTCATTGTTGAATAAAAAATTTCTCCATTAAACCTCTTCACGAGTTCTTCGTATTCCAAATAACGAAGATACTTTTGCAGATCTCTGTGTATGAATTTGAGTATGGTTTCTTGTTTGTTTAGTAGTTTATATTGTGATCTTATTCCTTTTCTAATTAATCTCTTTTCCAACTCCTCTAAATGATCGTTGAATAATATGGATGTTTTTATTTTGAATGTTTTAGGTGTAACATTGAGACTGATTGCCTGATGTAAAAAGTTTATGTTATCTTTTATCTTTTCAACATGCATTTCCTCATCATCTGAGTGCTTTAAGTCTTATGAAACGTGTTTTTTATGCTATTTTTTGTAATTCGCGTTTTTATCCTTTTTCTTTTCTCAAAAATAAAATAAATGTTGACAATGTAGGGAAATAGGTATGTAGCAGTTGGTAACACCGTAACACTTGAAAATAGAAATTTGAATTGACAATTAGAAACTGTCAAAACACAAAATGTATTCATCTGACCAAAAATGTTTCATATACACCTCCCAAAATAAGAGAAATTGCTCAGAGTCAATGTCTTCATCATTGTGGACCTTGTATTCGATGTTAAGAACGTGTTTAAACGAAGAACGTGTTTTCTTAGCATCGAATACAAAGTCCACAATAATGAGGACATTGAACTCTGAGCAATTTCTCTTATTTTGGGAGGTGTACATCAGGTGAATACATAGACAAACATTGTCACATTGACAACTAGAAAAATTAATGACCCAATGTCACCAACTTGAACTGGTTCCATAAAATGTTACTAACAGTCATTACAGGATCGGATGCTGTAAGGAATCTTATTACAGCACCCGTTTGAGTACTGTTATAGCTTTCATTACCGTCGCGAATTACAAAAAATGTTACTAAAATCCCATTACAGCATCCGATGCTGTAAGGAGTCGTATTACAGCACCCATTTGAGTACTGTTATAGCTTTGATTACCGTCGCGAATTACAAAAAGTTCCTTTATACAAGTACCTATCTACTGCTTTTCCCCAAAAATAAAATTTTAATTGCTTATTGACTCATATTGGTTTCCCCAACCCCCCACGTATTGCTATTTCTATTTTATTTTCATTCTTATTTGAACTAAATTTCATTTTCGAATTTGGATTCTATTCATGTTTTCACACTTGCGTTTTTCTTTCAATTTTTGGTCCTTTGAGAACTTAATAATAATAATAATAATATGACTTTATTTGTCCCATTAGATGTACTTATATTGGCATAGTATATATACATAAAATTATTATAAATTAAGCCAGGACAAATTAGGCGGAGTTCAGGTGCAGCCGTAACAGCACCAGCTCTTCCACTCAAACCTAATAAAACTAATTGTAAATATACATACTTGATTTCTTATAAAACACGTATTCTTTTCATAAAGATTTAACGTAGTTCTATACTGTTCGTCCATTTTACAATTTTATTAGTAACAACTTTTTACATTTAAATTAATTTAATTTTTTTTTAGTGTCAAAATTCTAAAGATTCTATCATTGCCGCAGAAATTTGACAGAAAACCAGCGACCAGTACAATGTATGTAGGTACTGATTTGACGAAGAATGCATCGAGGTAACATAAAGAAAGAAGTGAGCATACAGAAATCTACAACAGCGTGGACTAGAAAACTACCAGACAAAAGTAAGTTAGAATCTAAGTTGAATAATCTTGATGTTGAAGATGGAGATATTAATAAGTTCATTTTATAAATAAAAATTAGTTACATAATGATAGAAAATACTAAAAAAACAATTACCAATTACTATTATTACTAATTAAAATTATTTATAAATTAATTAATTACTACCAATTACTAATTATTTATTAAACCAATTACTTAAAACGTATAATTAATTTTTAACACTACATAGCACTGTTAATAACCATCAGTGTTCTAGTCTTCATTAACACCCGCTTTTGATTAAATTTTTTATCGACTTGGAGTGGCCATCATCCGAAACCGATTTTCTTTTTTGACTTTTACCAGCCACTTAACTGATAAATCTACAGGGTGATTTATAACATACGGAGCAGATTAAAAGGGTGGGTACTAGGGGCCAAACTGAAGATAATTTCTTAATAATGTGTTGACTACAACGTAATAACCACAAAGATATAGAACGTTAAAGTTGAATTAATGGCCGAGCATTTCTTACGATATATGATATTACACTATGTTTAAATTCAAACTGCGAGTATTTCGGGGTTACTTAAATACACCAATAATAAAATGTTTGTAATGTGGCAGTTACGGCTATTTGAAAATTTGTTAAATCGCTCAAAAACTGGTGTTTGTTTGTTGAGAACCGCTGATACCATGTTTTTATTGCTGCCAATCCAGTTGATTTGGTTACTTAGCAACAGACAAGTATTTTAATTATTCTTTACTGAATATCAGCGGTTCTCAAAAATGGACGTTAAATTATTTAAAAAATTAACATGCGATATCTATGTAACTATTAAGTTTTTAACAAAACATTATTAAGAAAATCTCTTCAGTTTTACCTCAAGTACCTACCCTTTTAGTCTGCTCCGTNCTAGGAAAGGTAGTTTTTTGGCAGTTTCTGTTTCCATGGTGAACTTAATCATAGGATGTTGAGAGTTCAAGTGTTCCAAGAACTCTTGGAGCCGTTTTTGACCATGTTGCCATATCACAAACGTGTCATCCACATATCGGAGCCATAGTTTTGGTTTCCACTGGCTCTTCTTCAAAGCGTCCTCTTCGAATAATTCCATGTAGAAATTAGCTATAACTGGCGATAGTGGAGATCCCATGGCTGCCCCTTCGAACTGCTCGTAAAATTCTCCTTTCCAGCTGAAATACGTCGACGATAAGCAATACTCCACCAGATCTGGCACGTATCCTAGTAAACCCTCCGGAATGAGTTTTCGGCGAAGACCCTCTACAGCATCCTTAACTGGTACCCTAGTAAAAAGGGATTCCACATCGAAACTTACCAACATATCACTCAAAGGTCAGTAACGTTCAGTTTTTGAGGTCATGCGTTAAACATACAATACTGAATACAATGTTGAGTATAACCCATTAGATATACACTTGTATGTAGTTTTCTGACACTTCAATTTTCATAAGAACTATGATATATAATAATCGTGAAGCTTTCAACAATAAAAAATTATAAAGATATATTTGAGTAAAGTTTGTAGCAATTCCAACTAGAACGTTTCATAACATAGATAGAGTGTATTTTAACTTGAAATGAGTTAGGGAATCCATCTACTTTAGTTACGGGAAATATTTAACATTTTCCAACTATGATTACTGTTTGAATTCTGTTAAATAATATTAGTTCGAGAACTGGGGACAGCCACTGGTTGCATCGGATGTTGATTTAACAATAACACAAACAATTCTTGACGGTATTATGCACAGTAACTAGCCCACGGGACCCATGCACCGTAGTTATACACTATCGTATTACGTTTCGTATTATAATATAGTGAGTAATTGATGTGGAAAGCAACGAGATAATTACTCATAGATGCTAGAGGCGTTCTATTAATTCAAATGTAGTTACATTCACCGATGTCGATTTGAAGATATATCCTCGAATTAATAAGATTTATTTTTGTTGCAGAAATTGGCATCGCTATTTAAAGTGGCGTCGTCATCATAATTGGTACGTATATTCTTAATCAATAAATTAAAATTAAACTAAGATTAGAACTAAAACTAGAAACTTTCGGGTTTTGCTGTGCGTCTTTTAATAAAAGGTTTGACGTTTCGGATGCCATGTTGCAACCTTCTTCAGAAACTGGTTCGAAGTGACGAGATCAAAAATCGGTGATCACCGATTTTTGATGATGATTGGTTGATTCAACCAATTAAGTCTCTAAAAGCGATATTCTGAAAGTACCGACATAAGCAGTTCCACGAACTCTTGTTTTACGCTCTGTTTTATGGGTTATTCTATTATCAAATTGACAAAGGTGGAAAAATTACGGAATCTTTTAGTCCTCTTTCCATAGGTATCCGAGCCAGGTCACCCGATGTACCTCTTCTGGATTTTTTTTGTTGAGCATTCTTAAATAGTATTTTAAGAATTAAGAACTAAAGACAATGTATCGAAGCGGGTAGGAAAATGTTTAAAAATTTATAAATCTTATTTGTTCTTGCTAGATTATAAACATTAGTTAATTGTTTCTGAAGAAGTTTCAATTTTTTCAAAAGGTGTTTTGCAAAATGCACGTTGGCTGATCAATTGCGCAGAAGAAGGAATGCGTGACGTTGACGCAGCAGGTATAGCGCTCGTCAAAAATTTAGCATCTGGACCGTAAATATTACAGAATCTCAGAAACACACAATAACCCAAACTTAAGCAGTTTGAAAATTATTAATTGTATTACGTTAACTTTATAGTAATTCTTCTTTATACAGTGCTAGCGTAAAGTAACCCCCCCCCTTTTTANATTTTCAACGCTCCAATAGTGCATGTTATGTTTATTGACTTGTCCTTTGTTTGTAAAAGTAGACTCATCCGAGAATAGCACGTTACCAAAGAAATTGAAGTCCAACCGCATTCGTTCTTGTGCCCATTGACAAAATATTAATCGATTTTCAAAATCACCTCCATTAAGCTGTTGATGCAATGAAATGTGGTATCGGTGATACTTGTTGTGCTTTAATATTCTTAAAATGCTGGTCTTCGATATTCCGGCGTCAATTGCAAGTCGTCGAGTGCTTGAGGATTTACCTGAACGCTAGGTAATACCGCAAATTCCTTTTCTTCCGTAGTTACAGTTGCTCGCCGAGTTTTTTTTTCTTGATTCCACATTTCCAGTGTTAGTGAAACCATTCACAACTCTGTAAAAGGTACTTCTCGAAGGCGTATTTCGATCAGGAAAACGTTCTCGATACAAAGCTATACTATCAGCAACTTTTCTGCCACATTCTCCATAAATAAAAATCATTTCGACTTTTTCTGCCACACTTAGAGTATCCATGATTTAATGACTTACCGTTAGTTTAAACACTTTGCCTTAATGTAAAACGATGACATGAATTCAGAATTTATTGCGAAGCAGTTTTTATACAAATTTAGTTTTACCTGTTACATTTTAAAACAATTCAACTAATTAAGTCTGTGAAAGCGAATATTCTGAAAATGCCGACATAAGCAGTTCCACGAACTCTTGTTTTACGCTCTGTTTTATGCGTTATTCTATTATCAAATTGACAAAGGCGGAAAAATTACGGAATCTTTTAGACCTCTTTCCATAGGTATCCGAGCCAGGTCACCCGATGTACCTCTTCTGGATTTTTTTGTTGAGCATTCTTAAATAGTATTTTAAGAATTAAGAACTAAAGACAATGTATCGAAGCAGGTAGGAAAATGTTTAAAAATTTATAAATCTTATTTGTTTTTACTAGATTATAAACATTAGTTAATTGTTTCTGAAGAATTTCCAATTTTTTTCAAAAGGTGTTTTGCATCATGCACCATGGCCGATCAATTGCGCAGAAGAAGGAGTGCGACCGTCGAAGTGAGATAGACGACCTCGTCACGTTGACGTCAGCAGGTATAGCGCTCGTCAAAAATTTTGCATCTGGACCGTAAATATTACAGAATCTCAGAAACACACAATAACCCAAACTTAAGCAGTTTGAAAATTATTAATTGTATTACGTTAACTTTATAGTAATTCTTCTTTATATAATTTATTAATATTGTCTACTTAAAATTCCTTTTTTTATGCTGTACAGGGAATTTCCGTTAAACATAAACACAGGTAAATAAATCACTTCAAGGAATTTAAGGGGGGAAATTCATTTAGAACCGTCAAAAAACTCAAAATTTTTTTTTTCCATAAAAAGTTGCCTGAACATCTTAAGAATATGATAAGAAAATTTTAATGCGAAATTCTAAGTACTTCCGTTAAAATAGCGTATTTTCCCGGTGCGCGTTCTTCGTGAAAATTATACATATAAACTATGTGACTCACGCGTGATTCACGTGACTCACGCATGATCACGTGATCAAAAAAATTGATTATTTTTATAGCAATATCTTGTTTAAGCTCTTGATTCTATGAAGTTTTAATTTCAAATGATTTAAATTGTAGAAGTTATAAACCTTTAACAAGTACGTTATAGATAACAATCTACAAGTCTTCCCGGTTTTTATAACTTCGTATCTTTACGTCTGTGGGAATAAAACAACATTCGTATCATTTGATAGAGTTTTTTACCGTGTTCAGTGCTTTGGCTAATGTTGTTATTTGTTGCAAATGTAAAGATACCATACAATTTGAGGTAGATGGAATGAGAGGTCTTGGGTTCAAGCTCGTTTTGCTTTGTCATTGTGGCCGAAGAGACATAAATTCCGGACCGTTAATTCAAACTGGTTATGAAATAAATCGTAGAATTGTTTTTGTTATGCGTCTGCTGGGCATTGGGAGGCAAGGAATAAATTTATTTTGCAATTTTATGGATATATGCGACGGTTTGAGTAATAGTGCATACAATAATATTGTTAAACATCAGCATTCAGCCACCAAATCGGTGTTCGAATATTTCAGCGGAAAAGCTGTTGAAGAAGAAAAGAAAGAAAATGAAAGGCAAGAAAGGTCAATCTTGAATTTAAAAGTATCTGGTGATGGTTCTTGGAAAAAGCGCGGATTCAAATCATTATACGGCGTAACATCGCTTATTGGGTACTATTCTGGTAAAGTTATCGATGTAGCTGTAAAAAGCAGTTATTGTCAAGCCTGTACATTTTATAAAAATAAAGAAAATACAGAAGAATATATTGACTGGTATGAAGAACATAAAGAAAATTGCATAAAAACTCACGAGGGTCTGCCGGTAAAATGGAAGTCGATGCAATTGTAGAGATGTTTTTGAGATCCGAAGAAAAGTTTGGTGTAAAATACGGCAACTATATAGGGGACGGAGATTCCAAAACGTTCAAAGCAATTTTAGAACAAAATCCATATGGCGACGATTTTCCAGTAATTAAAAATGAATGTATTGGACATGTTGAAAAGAGGATGGGATCCCGACTACGAAACATAAAAAAAACATACAAACTTGGCGGAAAAGGAAAATTGACAGATACTCTAATCAGAAAACTTACGACATACTACGGTCTTGCTATCCGTAGAAAGATCAACAGTGCAGAGGACATGAAAAAAGCGATAATGGCTAGTTATTACCACATGTGCTCTACAGATGAACATCCAAATCACCAAGATTGTCCGTCAGGATCCGAGAGCTGGTGCAGGTGGCAAAAAGCTAAATCAAACGGGTCGGATTCCTTGATGAAGGATCCAGTGCCATTGCATCCAGATGTTCAGACACACATATATTCAATTTATGAAGATTTATCCAGAGAAAATTTATTAATAAGATGTTTGGGGGGCCACACTCAAAATGCCAATGAAAGTTTCAACTCTACTATTTGGCGATTGGCTCCAAAGCACCTGAATTCTGGCTTAAAAATAGTGGATATTAGTACATATATTGTGGCTAGTTTATTTAATGAAGGACACAGTAGCATATTGGAAATAATGAGTAAATTAAATCTAATTATTGGGAGGCAAGCCAACATATACGCTGAACAAATGGACGAACATCGAATTACTCGGCAGGTAACGATGTAACGAATCTGTGTTTAAAGAAGCTCGAAAAGCACAAAAAGACCAGTTGGCGATCGAAAGTGAATTTTATGAAGAAGCTGAAGGTCTGATATACGGTCCGGGTATTGCAGACTAGCCAACAAGTTATTCGTGATTGAAAAAAATTTGTTTTTACGGCTTGAAACTTTAACGCGCTTTTTCTCAAATCAATGTATTTACACCTTATAAGCACGATAACTAATAAACTACTTGACCGATTTTCATAAAATTTGTTACACATATAAATAGTAATATCACCTTCTATTTGAACCTCTAAGTATACATAAATTATTTTAAAAAATTACTTTTTTATTAATTTATATATCAATATTTTCTTAAAAAGTTATAACATTATTTTAAAACACCTGTATTTTTTAAATGCTTAAATTTTTTAAACTTTTTTTTGGTTCACAAAGAAGATATGAATGTTGGGAACAATTTAAATGCATTCGCAAGTAATTCTAACCACTGTAGCGAATGCTAGAATGTTTGAAACGGAACCGCTCACTCCGTAACGTTTCCCTATCTGATCACTATTTGCCGTTCGCCTATACAAGTTTTAGAATATGTGAATACATATTTTTATAGTACAAAGCATCACTAAATAGTAGTGGGTATCAAAAAGGTTTTAAACTAATTTCAACTTCACGAAAAAATAACTTGAAAATGCGCTTATTTTAGCTCGTCTAAATGTACTTCCCCCCTTAAAGAATTTTATTGTCTATTTATAAATTGTTATACATTGGCGTATATGAAACACTAATATACAGGGTGATTCAAAGTTTCTCTAAAATTAAACATTATCTGCAATAAAAAGCCCTTTTTAAAAATATTGCCTACGCCATTGCTAATTTTGTCAAACGGGCAGTATTTTCGTGTAAAGTGATCAATTATCTATCAATTGGTTTTTTACAATACTTTGATCAAAGCAATAGTTTTTAAGAAATGTACGTATGTAGAAAATTTGTTAATACAATCAAAAAATGTAACGCATTTCCCACATTTCACCATTTGTGTAAGAAATTGTATAATTTATTTTTAACAAGTAGGTTTTAAATTTTATAACAAAAGCTACCTACTAAAATAACAATTAGTTTGAACTTGCAAAAAGGAAACTTGTATTACAAAATTAAAAATTAATTACGCAAACGCTGAAATGTGCGAAATGCAGATACCGTTATCAGTTTTTCAAAGTTATGTCTCTCTAATTTTTTGAGAGCGTTTTAAGCGAATTATAAATTAAAAAGGAACAGAAGGAACTATGCGGGGAGAGGAGGGTTTCGTCCAATCCATGTTCTATTTTCAATGATATCGGTTTAATATGATACATAGATGTATCAGTTAAGTGGCCAGTAAAAGTAAAAAAAAATCGGTTTCGGATGATGGCCACGATAAAAAATTTAATTAAAAGCGGATTCTAATGAAGACATGAACACTGATGGTTATTAACAGTACCATGTAATGTTAAAAATTAATTATGCCTTTTAAGTAATTAGTTCGTCTTTTGTTTAAAAAAAAAAAGTCTGTAACAAACAATTGCGATTTGTCTGCTGTATTAATGTATTATCGTTTTTCCACAATTTACCTGTTTTATAGATGTTTTAATGGTGTTACAACTTTATCTTATTGTTAAACTATATCATATCTCGACGAAAACTAAACACTATTATACATTATACACACCTACTACCTCGCACCTACTACCGAGACGACGGAGGCTGTGACAGTCGCCCCGTCGACATCATCAGCTCCCGCGGCAACAAGCGCCAAGCGCGTGAAAAGATCCGAGGTCGAGGTGGGATATCCGCACGTGCCGGGGTGTCCAGCAGGGAGCGTCGTGCAGGTGCTCGTTCTGCACCAAGGGAGAGTGGAGAGAGAGGAAAGTCCTCGACTCCTGCCCGAGGCTCGAGAGGGCGCGCTGGAATGAGAGGGGCCGGTGGGACGGCTGCTCCATCCCATGGGAGAGGTAAGTAGGGGAAACTGTACTCAGCTCAGTGGATAAGTCTATTAACTGTTTACAGATAAACCTGCAGCACGCTAGGGCGGCTACAGCTGTCCTTAGCAGAACCTGGATGAGTGAGCGAATTGATATTGTCCTCATTCAGGAACCATGGCTCGCCAATACCGGGCGCATCAGCGGACTCGGTAATTTATCCGGTAAGTTACTTTGCTCAGGAGATAGACCCAGAGCTTGTTTACTTATCAGGAACAACATTAATGCTTTCTTAATGTCAGAGCATAGCGACCGCGATTGTGTGGCTGCGGTTCTGAGAATCCGAGGTGAGAAGGGCTGGACAGAAATTGTCATCTGCTCGGCATACTTCCCCGGAACGGAAAATGACCTTCCCCCGGCCGCTGTGCGAGACATAATTGCCTACATCCGGAGGAATAACCTGCAAGTTGTTGTTGGATGTGACGCCAATGCCCACCACACAATGTGGGCAAGCACCAACACAAATGAAAGAGGTGAGTTACTTTTTGACTACCTATTAGGGGAGGGGCTTACTGTTAATAATGTAGGCGCCAAACCAACCTTTGTTACCAGAAATAGAGCAGAGGTACTTGACATTACGTTCAGCTCAATTATATTAAGCTCTAAGATAACCTCCTGGAGGGTATCCTCTGAACCGTCGTGTTCAGATCATAGACATATTCAATTTAAAATTGATCTAGGGATGAAATCGGACTGTACGTACCGTAATCCCCGTAGCACTAATTGGGATCTGTTTAAGAGTTGCCTTGCAGATAACCTAACTAGTGTTATCGCAACCGTTAGGAACTGTGATCAGGTTGAAATAGCCACGGAGCAGATCTCTGTGGCAATTCGCTCTGCATATCACAGTAGCAGTCCACTGAAGGTGAAAAGTAGTAATCGGGGCACACCCTGGTGGAACGAATCTCTTAGCTCCGAAAGACAAGAGGTCCGAAAGCTTTTCAACCGGGCCAAGACATTAGGTGAATGGGAGAAATATAAACAGGCTCTAACGAATTACACCAAAAACATACGTAAGGCAAAAAGAGAGTCTTGGAGGAGGTTCTGTGAGGGAGTGAAAGACACACCCAGCAGTGCAAGAATTCACAAGATTCTCGCTAGAGATCCGGCACTACCCCTGGGCTCACTTAGGCGGCCTGACGGTAGTTTTACGGACTCTAGC
>NW_019281348.1:0-12442 GCF_000648695.1 Onthophagus taurus | reverse complement strand
TTTAATCGGCAGTGCCCAATAAAGACACCCATTAGAACTTTTATGCTACTACGAGCATGTCCTAAAATGTCACAGTCCAATCTTATGTTTGGCCATCGCAAATGATACACCAACTGCTGGTTCTTGCACCACAAACACTTTAGCGCTGCCCTCTCGTACTAGGTCATCTGCCGGCAACCCCAGAGTGACCCGGGACACAGATCAGAGAAACTCTGTTATCACAACTCGGTGTATTTAATGTTCTCTTGCAATCATTAACCAGAGACGACACTGTTTTCGCGGCTTGCAGCGCCTGGAAAGCGGCTTGACTGGCTGAAAAAAGTCGTACTGTTATGTTCTTCACCCCTCTCTCAAGAAGAATTTTAGCACCCATGTCAATAGCAAATACTTCCGCCTGCAATACATTATAGAACGTACTCAGGCTGTAAGCTTGCTTAATTCGAGGTGTCTGGCAGTATACTCCTGCTCCGACTCCTTCCGGCGTTTTTGATCCATCTGTGTACATACAAATATCTGCCTGAACCAGAGAATTTTCGTTTTTGATCAAGGACTGCCGTTCAGGCAGTACAATATGATATCGAGTATTAATCACTGATAGTAATCCTTCCAAATCTGACGGCATTGATAGCACAGCATCAGTGCTTATAATGTCTTCTGCACCCCATTGGTAGGACATGTCGGAACAGTTTTGAGCATATTGCTTAAATCTGTAAATGGTAGTTCTAGCCACTTTCTCTATATGCAAAAGCAGAGGAGACAGGCCAAGCAGAACATCCGTTGCTACAGTTGGCGTTGTGCTTATTGCACCAGAGATTGCCAATCCAACTACTCGTTGAATTCGTGAAAGTTTACTGATAACTGAAGTCTGTCGCACTTTCCTATATCAGGCTGCTGCTTTGTATGTAATCATAGGTCTAACCACAGTCACATAGAGCCAGTACAGTCTTTCAGGGGTAAGACCCCAATTTTTACCACAAAGGCTGCGACAAATCTACAAGGATAGTCTAGCTTTGTGCAAAATTCCCTGCAAATGTCCATTCCATGAGAGAGTTTTGTCTAGGATTACTCCTAGATATTTGACTTCCTTTGAGAAAGGAATTTCTTCACCTTGGATAGTTGGGCGGATTAGTCCATCCAACTTTCGTCTTCTGATGAAGGGCACAACAATTGTCTTTTGCGGGTTTATCGCAAGATTCTCTCCCTTACACCAAGCAGAAATGGTATTTAGGGTCACCTGGAGGACTTTAGATATCCTCGATAAACAGGTTCCTTTGACTATAACGACAATGTCATCAGCATAAACTTCTACTTTTACAAAAACGGCTTCGACTATCGCAATTAGACCGTCAACCAAGAGGGATCAAAGCAGGGGAGAAAACACGGGAGATAGCGTATCGTATCACCGTAGAGTGAAGTAGAAACTGTTCTACTATCAAGCATATTGCGGATCCAACCCACTATAGTTGCTTCCACTCCCCTGTTAAGAGCAGCTCTTTCAAGAGATTGTGGTATTGCGTTGTTGAACGCTCCTTCTATATCCAGAAACGCACAAACCAAGATTTCTTTATCCTGCAGTGTCCTAGATACTCTATCAACTAAGTTGTGTAGAGCCACTTCTGCTGATTTTCCCGCTTGATAAGCATACTGGTGGCGACTGAGTGGACCAGATACCAGTGGCACCGTACGGATATAAAGATCCAGAACTTTTTCAACGGTTGTCAACAGAAATGACGTTAGGCTGATGGGGCGAAAGGCATTAGGAGCAGGGACCGAACGGCCCGCTTTAGGTATATATGACACCCTTACCTTAGTCCATTCTGCCGGTAGGTACATATTTCCAGGTGACAATCGCTCTTAAAATTTTTATCAAAATAGCAGGAAAGATATTGTCTTCTCCGGGCGATTTGAACAGCTTAAACGTTTGAATCGCCTGGTCGACGGATGTGCAAGTGAAGAGCCACACCCCAATCCATATTTGCGGGGCGCTTTGCAATGCAGGAATAGCCCGATGTGGTATTATCAGTCCACATCATCAAGCTTCCTAGAGTCTGCATGACGTGGCTTTGCTAGAGTCCGTAAAACTACCGTCAGGCCGCTTAAGTGAGCCCAGGAGTAGTGCCGGATCTCTAGCGAGAATCTTGTGAATTCTTACACTACTGGGTATGTTTTTCACTCCCTCCCAGAACCTCCTCAAGACTCTCTTTTTGCCTTACGTATATTTTTGGTGCAATTCGTTAGAGCTTGTTTATATTTCTCCCACGCACCTAATGTCTTGGCCCGGTTAAAAAGCCTCCGGACCTCTTGTCTTTCGGAGCTAAGACATTCGTTCCACCAGGGTGTGCCCCGATTATTACTTTTTACTTTCAGTGAATTGTTACTGTGGTAGGCGGAACGAATTGATCACACTAGTTAGGTTATCTGCAAGGCAACTCTTAAACAGATCCCAATTAGTGCTACGGGGATTACGGTACATACAGTCCGATTTCATCCCTAGGTCAATTTTAAATTGAATATGTCTATGATCTGAACACGACGGTTCAGAGGATAGGAGATTATCTTTCAGCTTAATATGATTGAGCTGAACGTAATGTCAAGTACCTCTGCTNAAAATAAAAAAGAAAAACCAAAATAAATGGTCAAACTACTCCAATATATTTTCCTTTATTAATTAACTCTACCGGTTTCGGTACGTGACCATCATCAGGAGTCTACAAATCAACTACATGTAAAACAAAACTATCAAAAACTTATATTACCTTGTCAAGTTAAAGGTGGGGAAACTCGTCTTGAAACATTGCTCATTCAACAAATAAAGAGATTAACAAAATTGTTCGGTATGCCAATACACATGCTAGATGATTCAAAATGATATCAAAAAATCAATTTAATTAAAACGAAGCACATATAAAACAAATTTAGGATTAACCTAAAAGATCTACGTCTTAATCGAGAACACGTTAAAAAGGTGAAAAACTACAAATTCATGTGATTGGGTTAGAAATAAACACCCTACGCGCAGGTGCAGACCAAAGATTCAAATTCAAATATAAAAACTCTCAAAAATACATCAATGAATATCTTAACACAATAATCGCCTAGGGATACATTGTAGTTTCAACATATTATAATTCTCAAAATACAATCAAAAAATCAGAGATCAAGATAATTAGTTCAAATAAATAATTATATAGGTTAGGAAATAGGTGTTTGGGATTATGTAATGGAGATAAAAAGGATGAACAAGGACTGGGTATTAAAAGGATATGTTTGGTGAGAAGGATCCTTATATAGTGCGAAAACTACCCTCACCATTAGGTAGAGATCCTCTTGTATATAAGGAATAAAAGAAGGGAAGTTAAAGGTATATAATTATGTGTCTGGTGGTTCAGATTTGAGATCGTATGGGTTATTCAAATATCGGTATAGGGGTGTCTTTTGTAATTGAACCTGGTCGTTCAAACTGTGCAAATCAGTTTTTGTGTGAATAAATCGATCTATTTCATATGCCTCCAGTAATGTCAATTTATATCCCTTACCTTGATGATGTAATAGTTTTACGTTTCGTTTTTCATCGAAAACGTGATTATGAGTTAGGAAGTGTCTGCCGAAATTCGAATTTTCATTAAGCTTATGTTCCTTTATACGTTGTTTCAGGTTTCTCCCAGTTTCACCGATATATGTCGCACTACACGTATCACATTCAAGCGAATAAACACCATTTTTCAGTAGTATATCTGATTGGTTTTTTACGTTACTCAGGGTGTTCAGTAAGGTTGAATTAGTTTTAAATGATATTGAGATATTATATTTCTTGAAGATTCTTTGAATATTTGTTGATAGGTCCCCTGGATAATTTATAGATCTATATGTCAATATATTCTTGGTTAACGGAATTAAAGAGTCATTAATATCTAAGTTTATGTGTTTGTGAGTATATTTGTTAATAAGGTTATTCACAAATTTAGGGGGGTATTTATTATTGTGGGCGATGGTTTCTATTATTTTAATTTCATTTTCTATCTGTTCGTGTGTAAGTGGGGTGTCATATAGCCGGTGTATATAAGCATTAAACGCAGCACATTTATGGGAATAGTGGTGAAAGGAATCAAAAGGAATGACCACATCTGTCTGAGTTGGTTTTCTGTAGATGTCGAATTTTATTTCTCCATTATGTCTCTTTAAGGTGAGGTCTAAATAATTTATTTCCCCATTGTGTTCATTCTCCATAGTAAACTCTATCTTTTCATGAAGAGTATTGACATGTTGTAATAGTTCTGTTAGAGACCTAGGTGAAGATTCATCCCAGATTATGAGAATGTCATCTACATATCTTTTCCAGAACAGAATGTATTTATTGTATTCATTGTCAGGTTGTAGGAACGATGTCTCTAGTTTATCAATGAAAAAGTCTGCTAGGAGACCGCTAAGTGGTGAACCCATAGGGAGGGCATCATTGTATTTATAGAGTCCATCTTCAAATTGGCAAAAATTTAGTTCAGTACACAATTTAATCATTTTAAAGAGTTTGATTTGCTTGTAAGTATTCCTCAACTATGATAAGTGTTTCTTGGGTGGGTACATTGGTGTATAAGTTGACTATATCCAATGAAAGCATANCGAATAAAACATCGAATAATATATCGAATGAAATATCGAATAATATATCAAATAAAACATCGAATAATATATCGAATGAAATATCGATATATACCGATATAATCGCAAGAAAAAATATAGATTTAAAACATCGAATATCGAAACGAAAAAATCGATATTTTTATAACATCGATACATCGTGGCCATCCCTACTTTCGTCTTCCTCCACTCTTCCCTGTGGTGCTGAACGAGCACCTGCACGACGCCCTCTGCTGGACACACCGGCACGTGCGGAAATCGTACCTCGGCGGGGTTTCACACCTGGCAAATTAATATTTAAAAAAGAATCAGAAACTAGATCCGATTACAATTTTTTTTGGGAACTTATTTTTGTAAAAAGCATCACTAATACTCAAACAAAAAAATCGAGATCGAATCTTCATTTCATTCCGTTTTAGTTGGTTTTATTGATTTTGTCCCTTTTTATTATTATTTTTTTTTTGGTATCGTAACCCTAAAGGAAGGTTCACATAATCTCTTCCATTTTACTCTCCCTAGAAATATTAAACTGTATTCGAATTATTATTCTGGTCCGGATTCTAATCTCGTTCTTCGTAATTAAACTTACAGAGAATATTACACAACAATCAAGAAGCACTCGATTGAGCTTGAAAACCTGAACCGTTTTGTTTCGACGTGACATGATGAATAAATTAGGTAAATTTTGTTTTGCGATAATTTACGTTAAAACGAATTAAAATAATCTTTTTTAGTTAACTTAGGACTCTACCCCCGACAAAAAACTTTAAAAGTTATGGTTTTAGGACAAGCCGGAGTTGGAAAATCAGGTTTAAATTTGTTAACTCAATCTTTACTTTTTAATTTACTTTAATTTAATTTTAGCTCTGGTTGTTAGATTTATTACAAGACGTTACATCGGTGAATATGATCCAACATTGGAAAAGTCTACAATTTTAATACCGTTATAGACAACCGAATGGTTTATTTCGAGATTTTAGATACCGCGGGACAAATCGAACAAGAAAATGGCGAATCTTTAACTTTAGCGGCCAACATAAGATGGGCAGAAGCTTTTATCTTGATGTATTCGGTGACCGATAAATGCTCATTCGACGAATGTTGCCGTTTGAAATTCTTGATAAACTACCACAAATGTGGAAAAAGATTAGGAAATGGTTCGAAAGAGGGTATTACCGAAGTTCCCGTCGTTTTAGTCGGAAATAAAATCGATCAAATCAACGGTCGGATGGTTACGCTGGAGGAAGGTCAAAAAAGAAGCAAAGAAATCGGTTGTGTTTGTTTTCATGAAATTTCCGTTCGAGAGAGTATAGATCAAGTAAAAATTTTAATGCAACATTTCTAAAATAAATTTTAATTTTTTTTCTTTTAGGTTGCTTCTGTTTTCAGAGACGTTTGTGGTTTTTGGAGCGTAGAAAACAAGAATCCTTCAAAGTTGAAACAGAGCGGGAGCAACAACAAAGATCCAATTGCACCCGATACGATTCGACTTTTATGTTCGGCGACGGTTTCATCCAGTGGTTTCTTCCCAAGCCCTTCTAAACCCAGCCCTTCTAATCGACGATGGACGAAGGTCGAAGTTGAAGAGAACAACACCAAAGACAGCGGTTTGAGTCCGTCTGAAGCTCTGTTCCGAGAACTAGCTTCAACTGACAGATATCTTCCAAAGACATGGAGATGGAGATATCCACCACCCAGTACGAGTCAACAAGAATTTTACCCAATTGCACGTGCAGATAGACGAATGAGTATATAATAATTAAAGTAAATACACTCACGTAAATTTATCTAAATAACAACTTTATTGAATCTTCAAACATAATATTAATGTAAATTTAGTTCAGCGTTTGTATTTCTCAAAACACGCCCGTTTTGTCCGTCTTTTCTCGCAATACACGTTTTCTACATCTGCCACGCACCAACTCTCATGTTCGACTCTCTCGATCTTGTTCAGACCTGTTCGTTTTATCTAACGTCTCGGAACATTTCGAACGCGGGAATCACTCCATTGCCACCCCACGCTCCGCACTACCAACCCAAAATCTCCCGCACACAAAATATCCCTAACATAATAGTGACTTTATTGTTACCTGTTAATGCAATACAAATCAACAATGTTACTAAATATATTAGAAACATAAAATAAATAACATATAAGGTATGAAAAGGTGAAGTTCAGTGCCTAAGCACTGCTCAACTTAAAATTAAAACTTAAACCTAGATACTCGTATAATAATTGAAAAAGAAAAAAAAAAATAAATAAAACACAAGAAGCAAATGCGGACACTGGGTCGTACTTGTAGCCATTTCAGCGCTGTCATTAGTCGAATATGTCACCAAAAATCTACTTTTTAAAGGTGGAAATGTTTGCCAGTTGGATTGTTTCATAGGGTAGATTATTGTACACTTTTACAATTTGATAATGAAAACTCCTCTTGAATAGATCAGTGTGGTGAAAGGGCGGTGATAGAGTCCCCCTGAATCTCAAATTCAAATTGTGAACATCAGTGCGGTACTGAATTTTGCGGCACAGGTATTCAGGTTTTTCTCTTCGAACAATATTATGGTAAAATACACAACTGTGAAAAAGTCTCCTATAAGACATATGTATTAAGCCATTTAAGTTCCCCTAATTTATATGAAATTCTTTCAAACCTTCCAACGCCAAAAATAAATCGCAGGCAATTTTGTATTTTTTTTTGATAAGGGCTACGTGTGCCCTTATCAAAAAAATGTCAAATAATTGATTATATTTTGCAGGGTTCGTTCTATAATATTTATAAAATTTTTTTTCATCGTTTTGTAACCGATTGAATAGCGTATGAAACTCCCCTTCGTCCAGTCTTGCGCGAAATATGTCATGCATCCAACAAGCACGCTTCTTTTTTCGTTTAGGTTTCTCAAGTTCCAAACACATGGTTGTAAGAAGCAGTACTTCTTCTTCCGAATACGACGAAGAGCTTTCTTCGGACGTGCACATCTCAAAGAAATCTAAATGCAACTGATATTGCACAGTTGTCTGCTGCATAAAATGCTGTGTCGAGTTGTGCTGCGCTGTACCGTGCTAATGTGAAAACAAAGTAAAAATCATGCGACGTGTCGCGTTGTTGCAATTGTACATTAACAATTTTTTCTACAACCTTTGAAATTACGGTCAGACGTGAGAATTGGATTCGCTACTTTCGGTATCGGAAGCACAACCGCCAGTTTCCATGCAGTAGAGAAAACGCCGTTTTTAATACAAAAGTTAATAATATGGGTGATGTAAGGCAATAAAAATGGCATACAGTGCCTTAACAACTTAATAGATATTTCGTCAGATCCAATTGCATTAGATCTAATTGATTGCAGAGCACTGAAAATGTCATCCTCCGACACCGTTGACAGTTTAAGAGAACAACTTAAGTTTTCATTTACGCCCATGTAAATATCCAATAACTGTATTATTCCTGTTGGGAATCGAGTCAATAAAATAGTCGCTAACGACAGAAGCATCCGCAAAATGGTTAGGTAGTGCTCTATGTTTGAATTTAACCAAATTAGTCTTCTTCAACGCAGACCAAGACCCAGCCACGCTACCTGTATCCAAAAACTTTTGCAAATAGTCTTTTTACAATTACGAAGCATATTAGTAACCATGTTACGCGCTAACTTATACTGCTGCCAATGTAAGGTACTTCGCGAGCGTTTAACGGTTTGAAAGAATTTATCTCGGGTTCCCATGGCCACTCTAACCTCACTGGACAACCACGGGTGCATGTAGGTCCAAAAGCGTTAATATATTTTCATTAAAAAATTGAATTTTATCATCAATGGAATGTAATTCGTAAAGAATACGCCAGGGCAATGATTGTAGATGGTCATAAAAAACCAACTTATTATTACATTCTCCTGTGGTATATTCAATTCAGCAAAAATCAGCAAAAAACGGGTGATCTGAAAGATCGTAACTCAACAGGCCACTATTAAGTATTAGGTCTTCATTAGAGACCAAAATTAAATCAAATAAAGTGGCAGAGGTAACAGCCCAAACACCTCTAATGTGCCATTAAACTCAGCAACCGCGGGCATATTGGGTTTAAGCATATCTATGTTGAAGTCGCCTAGACAAATAGTTTCGTCAGTTAACTGAATAATATCGATGAGAGGAGATAACGCAAGTTATTAAGCAAAAATAAATTGTTTGCCAATCGAGCTTTAAAAAAAAATAATTATTGTTGTAATATTATACAAATTAAAATTTTTTTATGTGATGTACAATCCACTACTCGTTTCAAAGTTAGGAGCCAAATTCAAATTTGATTTAAGACTAATCATTAAGATTGAATTTTGTGCTCCTATTTTTAAATAAATTAACCTATTATTTAAGTGTCTACATAATTAATATGGGGAAAGCATTTGACGGGATATTTTGATGTTTAAATGGATATACACATATATATGCATGCGAAAAAAGAAGATTGTTGTCAATAAATGTGATATATAATAGCTTATGCAATAATAATTGAATAATAATTAAACGGCTTAAATATTTCTTTATATAAATCTACACCAACTATAATAAATCACGAATTATTTCAACATTTCATATCTACAAATATCAAATTTATTGAAAGATTTGTTGGGAACCATCCCACATTCATCTATAATTTAAATGCAATTTTTCATTCAACACACACAATTGCTAATACTAAAGGTTCACGAAGTATATTGTAACAGGTTGTACCTGGTGTTGCTAATATTATTCAGTGATTTCTATTTTTATTTATATGAAATTCAAAGTTGATACAGAGGTAAAAGCAACAAGAAAGATTCAATTCCACCCGATACGATTCGTCTTTTATGTTCGATGACGCACAGTGGTCAATTTCACAAATTTAGGAGGACAAAATTCACATCTCAAAAACAAGCTACGGCAATGAAATTTCGTATGTAGCTATTAGTAACAAAATCTAAGATTTGTATCAAGTTTGGGTCAAATTCGTCAACCGGAAGTGGTACTTTACTTGAAACCATATTGAACTTGTTCTATATAAACTTGCTGTTTAAAGCGATTTGAACAAATGAAATATTACTTAAGCGATTAAAACTATGAGAAACATTCATATTGTAAATTTCAGTCGAACTGCGTAACCGGAAGTCGTCCTTTATCTGACCATCATCTGAAATTGACCACTGTGCGACGGTTTTACCCAGTGGTTTCTTCCTAAGCCAAAAGAAATTGTTTATCAATAGAGCTTTAAAAAGAAAATAATAATGTGTTCCACTCATCCACTAATATAGATATTGTTGTAATATTACACAAATTAAAATTTTTTGATGTGATGTGCAATCTACTACTCATTTAAAAATTAGGAGCCAAATTCAAATTTGATTTAAGACTAATCATTAAGATCGAATTTTGCGCTACTATTTTTAAATGAAGTAACTTATTATTTAAGTTTCTACATAATTAATAAGAGAAAAGCATTGGACGCGATATTTTGATGTTTAAATGGATATACATATATATATGCATGCCAAAGAAAGAGATTGTTGTCAATAAATGTGATATTGTGTAATAGCATTAAATTATTCAATAATAATTGAATATTAAACGGCTTAAATATTATTGTTTTTTTTTATATAAAACTACACTAACTGTATATGAACAGTGAATTCCTTATATAAACTTATTACGATTTAACCCAACTTATTTTAGTCGAATTGTTAATAACAACGAAGATACAGATGGTTAAATTTAATACTTTATTTTCGTTTTTCTTTAATAATTTCGCTTTTTCGTAAATTATGAACATGAAATTTTCAGATGGCGCTGCCTACCCTAAAAAAACACCCTTAAAGTAGTCATATCTTTTTCATCGTTAAAATTTTTACAACTCACACAACTTGAAACAGTTTTTCAGACTATTTTACATAAATTTGGTATACCTACTAATCTTCTCTAAAGTTCTCCGTTTCCAGGATAATCACTGTTTAAGGGAATATTGCAAAATTTAACTATGCTCAGTAAACATTAGTTAATTTAATTTAGTAATTGGATTTAATCCAATTTATACAGGGTGCGGCAACATAACTTCCTTTTTTCAAAACTTAATAACATCTATTGTATGAATCAGAAAATTTTTGTTTGTTTTTTATACTGTAGGCACATACATAAAGTTTTGTTTTACACAGTTTTGAAGATCAAATCAGGTAGGTCACGTCCCCCATTATTCATACACTGAGTAAACCGATTTCTGGTGTTTGTCATGACTCTTGCCAGTATAGCAGGGGTTATGTTGGCAATTTCGGGGCCAAATCGGGAGACCAAATCGCCTCTAATTGAGATTAAGCGTTTTGGGAAGTGTTCCCTCAAAACATCCATCGACGCTCTTGAAGTATGAGCCGTTGCACTGTCTTGTTGGAACCAAATGTCCCCTAAGTCCAACTCATCTAGCCGTGCAGATCGCAACACTAAAGCTCTCACCGCCTCAATGTTCTCAGGTGCTCTAATGGGACTCCAGTTCTTCGTCTTGTCGCACTTGCAGTTTGTCTGAACGTAGTGACCCACCTCACAATTTCTTTTCGATCCGGGACAGGGGCCAACGGGGCTAAATTAAAGCGATTCCGAAAGGCGCACTGGGTTACGATCACAGAATATCCGTTTGAAAAGTAGGCCTCAACGGAAAACACACGCTTCTCACTGTTCCAACGCATGATGGCACCTCAACTTTGTCGGATCAAAACTTTATAGTCCACCCTCTCGATCGAGACCACTAGCGCTCCACTACGACATCAACCGACTAAATGACGCCTAGTTCAAAAAAGGAAGTTATGTATATTTTAATAGCTATTTTAATACAATAATATAAAATCAAAAAAAAATCTTTTATCTACAACTATTGAATTATCTATTCGTTATACATTTGATTTTTGACGGCAACTTCAAAATTTAATTTAAAAATATTCTCGGCANCAACAACTCCCACTTGAAAATGTATTCAACCAATAAGGGAGAAAAGTTTTTAGAAATACTTTTAAATTAACATACATATACTATAGGCAATCCAAGTAACAATGTAGTATTTGTGTAGTAAAATTTAACGAATGGGCACATATTGGTAGCACCCCATCTGGGCATTAGAAATCGAACTAAATCAGCTGGCAGACTATAATATTTAAAGACAATGATATTACTAACAGAACCCGCGGTTCGTTATACCGGCATTGATTAAATTGTATAAAAATAGTACAATAAATAGTATTATCGTTGGCAGTACGCCGTATCCTTCGTCAAATAAATTATAAATAATTAATTAAAAAACTGAAATTTGAAGAATTATTTCCATTCGGCGCAAACCAGCTAAATTCAAAACCACCATCTATAGTTGAAAATCCTTAACTACAATGCTTTCTAACGTTTTCTGTAACCACGCATGGGCATTGGATAACATCGTTTTAGCCATTTTTGTTTACCGGAAGGAAGCCAGTTACCGTCCCCTGAAGGAAGCTTTTAGTTCAATTTACTGATAAAGTCATTTATTTTAAGTTATCTATTAAATTAAAATGGGTAAATATCCAAAAAGTGATGGTTTTTGCAAGGCTTATGTCAATGATTATGATTCTTTTTCGTTTTCAAAGATGAATCAGATGGAAACTGGATGCTGCTTTGGATAAAAATGTAAGATATCTTTTTTAATTTTACATCAATAAAATTATTTTGTTATACCTATTTCAATAATTTAATAGCAATAAAAACGCTTCAAAATAATGTATGTTCCTTAAAAATGTAGAAAACGATAATTAATACTTGATTTTTGTTTCT
>NW_019281347.1:0-28089 GCF_000648695.1 Onthophagus taurus | reverse complement strand
TTTAGAGCTTATAAATAAAAAACGGTAATAATTGGGTTCAATCTTTTTATGGATATAGTCTTTATGGTCCATTACTAAGGTTTTATGTATAAAAAGTTTTTCACCATCGCTTTTAGTTTTTGAGTTATGATTGAGTTAATTTTTGAATTAATCGATTTTTTATATAAATGTCTTGCCAAGATCGAGCGAAGGGTTTAAAGTAACCTTCCTTTTTTTGCTCTGAGGCTCAGATATTAGATATTTCAGATTCATGATTTTCTTGGCGATCGACTCAAAACTGCTTTGCGATCGACGTTATGGACACCACTGGTGTAAGGAAAAATAGAGTTCCAAACAAATTTCGATTAGAAATAANTTGGTAAAAATTTCTAGTACCAACCGTTTTCGAGATAAAAACGATGTTGTGCGAAAAAACCCTAGAAAGTGTAAAAATTGGAATATCTTCGTTCTTAACTCTGTATCTTCTCCAATATTTCTTTCATCAGATATTTGGTGACATTATTGAGTTACTCAAAGTGTTTTAAGTAAAAAATTACTCTTGGTAAAAATTTCTAGTACCAACCGTTTTCGAGATAAAAACGATGTTGTGCGAAAAAACCCTAAAAAGTGCAAAAAATGGAATATCTTCGTCCTTAACCCTGTATCTTCTCCAATATTTCTTTCATCAGATATTTGGTGACATTATTGAGTTTCTCAAAGTGTTTTAAGTAAAAAATTACTCTTGGTAAAAATTTCTAGTACCAACCGTTTTCGAGATAAAACGATGTTGTGCGAAAAAACCCTAAAAAGTGTAAAAATTGGAATATCTTCGTTCTTAACTCTGTATCTTCTCCAATATTTCTTTCATCAGATATTTGGTGACATTATTGAGTTACTCAAAGTGTTTNAACCCTCCCTTTTTTTGCTCTGAGGCTCAGATATTAGATATTTCAGATTCATGATTTTCTTGGCGATCGACTCAAAACTGCTTTGCGATCGACGTTATGGACACCACTGGTGTAAGGAAAAATAGAGTTCCAAACAAATTTCGATTAGAAATAAGTTGACATAACAGATAGAAATTAGTTTCTAAATTCTTCCAAAACTTGTGCATATCTCCTCTATTGATGTCTAGACACACATGCAACACGAACAAGAAGAGATGATGTGCGGCTGATGAAAGCTGTCAATCAAAATCCGTTCGTAGTCCTTTGTTTATCTGCACATCTGTCGGTCTTGGTGTGGTGCCAATCGATGCGCGAAATGGGTGCGAGAAACAACTAGGGCCCATTTTACAAATAAATTCAGTACCTAACATGTCAATGGTAGACGCTTTTACCTTTGTCGGCTACTTAATAAACCGTAACCATAGCCGTTCTGTGAGAACGGTAAACATTAAATTGCGGCTGCGAAGAGGACGAAGCAGTTGTAAATCGCAGGTCATCTGGCGACCCTGGGTCGATAAGTTGTATCTTACACACTTATTTCTATATAGTAAGTGGAAAAAATTCGTCTCTTTGTCTTCAACGGGTTACCATCTCGACTTACCAGGAAGGGCCAAAATTGTTTTTCAACATTCGTTTTGCTCGTATCGGACGTAGCAAGCAAAAGTCTTCGACACCGGGATTCGGAGAATTTCAACGATGATATACAGCCATCGTTTTTAATTAAACGGAATTAAGTTTTACGAAGATGTTGTGTAACTAATAAGATTTATGAATTTAATCTCAGTACATAAAGATACTAATTTGGAGGATTTTAAAGATTAAAATTACACTGTTTGGATTTTCAACGATTAATGTGTATAAGAAATCAATTTATAGAAAAGAAAGTGAAAAACTCTGAAACCGTTAACGCTGTTTTTGATGTCTTGCAATTTCCCGATTTCAAATTAAATCATTTAGACTTCAAATATAGGAAAAGGAACGCGATAATGTTAAGAATCGCCGAAGATTCTTGTCCCACACTCTTAACAGCTGCATATCTCTTCATAGAATGTAACTGTGAACGTCGTCTTCTACTCACAATGACTTAATTGTTTGTGGCATTCCTTTTCTAAAAAAAAATGATGTTTTAGATTAGTTCTAAATAAAATCTGTAACGGAAATGTAATTTATTTTAATATCAATTAAAATAAAACAAGAAATTCGTGGTAATAAATTAACTATTTGCATATACGAGTACGTTCCTAACTAGACATCCAATATACATACACGTCAAGGCTTAAACTTAATGCAAATATTATTTCAAACATGCGGACTATTGACTAAAGAGAGTCTTGTATTCCCATTATACCGTCTCGTTAGGTAAGTGGACCTGGTAAAGGCGTGTGCACATTTGACAAAGCAAGCTAATTAATTAACATTAGTTTCCATAAAAGGAACGTGTCCATAACACAATACTTTTTCTGATTTGACTATTTTATTAACACCATTACGTTTGGCGATTGTGAAGAGAATATGTAATTAACGTGAAGATAAAAATATCAACATTCCTGAATATTTTGAAAGCAAATTAGGCTCTTCGACATTTTTTTAACCTATGATCTCTTAGTCTTGAGTGGTTGAATCTTAAGTCGCTAAGTTTCTAAGAGTAGGCGGGAATGACTTACAGTTTAAAGGTACTTGTACGCATAATGTTATGACACTCTTCGAAACCATGCATAAAGCGAAGAATGTCAGTAATCGCGACCTCATACTGTTTTTGATTAGCGTCACTTCACCAACATGTCATTTCTTTAACAAACCATTGCCATGCAATTAAATTTATACCGTTGCAACTTTATCATTAACTTTATTAAACTGAAGTTTATAAACGAAATTCAAAAATGATTTGAAAATCGATTTCACTCTGNCATACTGTTTTTGATTAGCGTCACTTCACCAACATGTCATTTCTTTAACAAACCATTGCCATGCAATTAAATTTATACCGTTGCAACTTTATCATTAACTTTATTAAACTGAAGTTTATAAACGAAATTCAAAAATGATTTGAAAATCGATTTCACTCTGTATCTTCTCCAATATTTCTTTCATTAGATATTTGGTGGCATTATTGAGTTTCTCAAAGTGTTTTAAGTAAAAAATTACATTTGGTAAAAAGTTCTAGTACCAACCGTTTTCGAGATAAAGATCATGTTGTGCGAAAAAACTCTAGAAAATGAAAAAATTGGAATATCTTCGTTCTTAATTCTGTATCTTCTCCAATATTTCGTTCATCAGATATTTGGTGACATTATTGAGTTTCTCAAAGTGTTTTAAGTAAAAAATTACTCTTGGTTAAAATTTCTAGTACCAACCGTTCTAGAGATAAAAACGATGTTGTGNCATACTGTTTTTGATTAGCGTCACTTCACCAACATGTCATTTCTTTAACAAACCATTGCCATGCAATTAAATTTATACCGTTGCAACTTTATCATTAACTTTATTAAACTGAAGTTTATAAACGAAATTCAAAAATGATTTGAAAATCGATTTCACCATTAAAAAGGTGACACTTTCTTTTATAACTCCTAATACATCCAAACTTATTGAGACAGAAATTGATTTATAACGATTTTTTTAAAATATTCTCGTTTTTAACCAGGTATCTTCTCCAATATTTCTTTCATCAGATATTTGGTGACATTATTGAGTTTCTTAAAGTGTTTTAAGTAAAAAATTACTCTTGCTAAACATTTCTAGTACCAAGCGTTTTCGAAATAAAAACGAAGTTGTGCTAAAAAACCTTAGAAAGGCAAAATTTTGAATATCTTTGTTCTTAACCCTGTATCTTCTCCAATATTGCGTTCATTGGATGTTTAGTGACATTATTGAGTTTCTCCAAGTATTTTAAAGAAAAAATTACACTTGGTAAAAATTTCTAGTACCAACCGTTTTCGACACAAAAACGATTTTGTGCTAAAAAAACCCTAGAAAGTGCAAAAATTGGAATATCTTTCTTTTTAACCCTGTATCTTCTCCAATATTTCTTTCATTAGATATTTGGTGACATTATTGAGTTTCTCAAAGTGTTTTAAGTAAAAAATTACTCTTGGTAAAAATGTCTAGTACCAACCGTTCTGGAGATAAAAACGATGTTGTGCGAAAAAACCTTAAAAAGTGTAAAAATTGGAATATTTTCGTTCTTAACCCGGTATCTTCTCCAATATTTCTTTCATCAGATATTTGGTGACATTATTGAGTTTCTCAAAGTGTTTTAAGTAAAAAATTACTCTTGGTTAAAATTTCTAGTACCAACCGTTCTAGAGATAAAAACGATGTTGTGTTGAAAAACCTTAGAAATTGCAAAAATTGGAATATTTTCGTTTTTAACTCTGTATCTTCTCCAATATTTTTTTCATCAGATATTTGGTGACATTATTGAGTTTCTCAATGTGTTTTAAGTAAAAAATTACTCTTGGTAAAAACTTCTAGTACCAACCGTTTTCGAGATAAAAGCGATGTGCTAGAAAAACTCTAGAAAATGAAGAAATTGGAATATCTTTGTTCTTAACCCTGTATCTTCTCTAATATTTCTTTCATTAGATATTTGGTGGCATTACTGAGTTTCTCAAAGTATTTTAAGCAAAAAATTACATTGGGTAAAAAGTTCTAGTACCAACTGTTTTCGAGATAAAGATGATGTTGTGCGAAAAAACCCTAAAAAGTGTAAAAATTGGAATATTTTCGTTCTTAACCCGGTATCTTCTCCAATATTTCTTTCATCAGATATTTGGTGACATTATTGAGTTTCTCAAAGTGTTTTAAGTAAAAAATTACTCTTGGTAAAAATGTCTAGTACCAACCGTTCTGGAGATAAAAACGATGTTGTGCGAAAAAACCTTAAAAAGTGTAAAAATTGGAATATTTTCGTTCTTAACCCGGTATCTTCTCCAATATTTCTTTCATCAGATATTTGGTGACATTATTGAGTTACTCAAAGTGTTTTAAGTAAAAAATTACTCTTGGTAAAAACTTCTAGTACCAACCATTTTCGTGATAAAAACGATGTTGTGCTGAAAAACCCTAGAAAGTGCAAAAATTGGAATATCTTTGTTCTTAACCCTGTATCTTCTCCAATATTTCTTTCATCAGATATGTGGTGGCATTATTGAGTTTCTCAGAGTGTTTTAAGTAAAAAATTACATTGGGTAAAAAGTTCTAGTAACAACCGTTTTCGAGATAAAGATGATGTTGTGCGAAAAAACCCTAGAAAGTGTAAAAATTGGAATATCTTCGTTTTTAACCCTGTATCTTCCCCAACATTGCGTTCATTGGATGTTTGGTGACATTATTGAGTTTCTCAAAGTGTTTTAAGTAAAAAATTACTCTTGGTAAAAACTTCTAGTACCAACAGTTTTCGAGATAAAAACGATGTTGTGTTGAAAAAATTCAGAAAGTGCAAAAATTGGAATATTTTCGTTTTTAACCCTGTATCTTCTCCAATATTTTTTTCATGAGATATTTGGTGGCATTATTGAGTTTCTCAGAGTGTTTTAAGTAAAAAATTACATTGGGTAAAAAGTTCTAGTACCAACCGTTTTCGAGATAAAAACGATGTTGTGTTGAAAAACCCTAGAAAGTGTAAAAATTGGAATATCTTCGTTTTTAACCCTGTACCTTCCCCAACATTGCGTTCATTGGATGTTTAGTGACATTATTGAGTTTCTTAAAGTGTTTTAAGTGAAAAAATACTCTTGGTAAAAATTTCTAGTACCAACCGTTTTCGAGATAAAAATGATGTTGTGCGAAAAAACCCTAGAAAGTGTAAAAATTGGAATATCTTCGTTCTTAACCCTGTATCTTCTCCAATATTTCCTTCATTAAATATTTGGTGACATTATTGAGTTTCTCAAAGTGTTTTAAGTAAAAAATTACTCTTGGTAAAAATTTCTAGTACCAACCGTTCTATAGATAAAAACGGTATTGTGCTGAAAAACCCTAGAAAGTGCAAAAATTTGAATATTTTTGTTCTTAACCCTGTATCTTCTCCAATATTTCTTTCATTAGATATTTGGTGGCATTACTGAGTTTCTCAAAGTGTTTTAAGTAAAAAATTATTCTTGGTAAAAATTTGTAGTACCAACAGTTTTCGAGATAAAAACGATGTTGTGCTGAAAAACCCTAGAAAGTGCAAAAATTGGAATATCTTTGATCTTAACCCTGTATCTTCTCCAATATTTCTTTCATCAGATATTTGGTGACATTATTGAGTTTCTCAAAGTGTTTTAACTAAAAAATTACTCTTGGTAAAAATTTGTAGTACCAACAGTTTTCGAGATAAAAACGATGTTGTGGTGAAAAACCCTAGAAAGTGCAAAAATTGGAATATATTTGATCTTAACCCTGTATCTTCTTCAATATTTCTTTCATTAGATATTTGGTGGCATTATTGAGTTTCTCAGAGTGTTTTAAGTAAAAAATTACATTGGGTAAAAAGTTCTAGTACCAACTGTTTTCGAGATAAAAACGATGTTGTGCGAAAAAACCCTAGAAAGTGTAAAAATTGGAATATCTTCGTTTTTAACCCTGTACCTCCCCCAACATTGCGTTCATTGGATGTTTAGTGACATTATTGAGTTTCTTAAAGTGTTTTAAGTAAAAAATTACTCTTGGTTAAAATTTCTAGTACCAACCGTTTTCGAGATAAAAACGATGTTGTGCGAAAAAACCCTAGAAAGTGTAAAAATTGGAATATCTTCGTTCTTAACCCTGTATCTTCTCCAATATTTGTTTCATCAGATATTTGGTGACATTATTGAGTTTCTCAAAGTGTTTTAAGTAAAAAATTACTGTTGGTTAAAATTTCTAGTACCAACCGTTCTAGAGATAAAAACAATATTGTGCTGAAAAACCCTAGAAAGTGCAAAAATTTGAATATTTTTGTTCTTAACCCTGTATCTTCTCCAATATTTCTTTCATTAGATATTTGGTGGCATTATTGAGTTTCTCAAAGTGTTTTAAGTAAAAAATTATTCTTGGTAAAAATTTCTAGTACCAACCGTTTTCGAGATAAAAACGATGTTGTGCGAAAAAACCCTAGAAAGTGCAAAAATTGGAATATCTTTGATCTTAACCCTGTATCTTCTCCAATATTTCTTTCATCAGATATTTGGTGACATTATTGAGTTTCTCAAAGTGTTTTAACTAAAAAATTACTCTTGGTAAAAATTTGTAGTACCAACAGTTTTCGAGATAAAAACGGTATTGTGCTGAAAAACCCTAGAAAGTGCAAAAATTTGAATATTTTTGTTCTTAACCCTGTATCTTCTCCAATATTTCTTTCATTAGATATTTGGTGGCATTACTGAGTTTCTCAAAGTGTTTTAAGTAAAAAATTATTCTTGGTAAAAATTTGTAGTACCAACAGTTTTCGAGATAAAAACGATGTTGTGCTAAAAAACCCTAGAAAGTGCAAAAATTGGAATATCTTTGTTCTTAACCCTGTATCTTCTCCAATATTTCTTTCATTAGAAATTTCGTGACATTATTGAGTTTCTCAAAGTGTTTTAAGTAAAAAATTACCCTTGGTAAAAATTTATCTATTTAGATACTGTTCTAAATTTAGAGTTTATGCAAAAATTCGTTCAAGCGATTATTTCACGTTCATTATCATTTGTGTAATTATCACCGGATAATTATGGTGTTTATTATGGTTTATACACAAAGCAGCTTACAGATGCAGTTTATGATCAATGCCCTACAACACTACATCAAAGCGAAAATTCATAATACCCACGAATTGAACCACGAATTAATGAACTAGTTTTAGCTTTATTACGAGTCAAGCATATAGAAATCATGGCGTTTATGCATTGATGTTCTCGTTATTAGCTAATTGGTTGTGTTTATTAATCTTATTTAATTGCACATATTGTAATCGACAAATTATTTAGTAAACACTACTATATTTGCTTATTTACGGTTTTTATGTCTACCTTCAGGTATCAATCCTAATGAAGAAAATGATGTGCGTCTCACGCGGAAAAGAAAATTACGTACAATTACCGTCATTACAGGTTGTAAGACTCTTAATTGCGATAATGAACCTTTAATTAACTACGTTTAATATTTACGGAATAACTTTTAAGAGGAATAATAAGGTGTCGGTTTAGTTGTTATTGAAACATTATAGATTTTTTATAGATTACACTAAGAAATTATGTTTTGGAAGATAAAATAAGAAACACTTTAAGTTGTAAAACGTAGAGAGAACGTCACCTGAGAACTTTTCTGCGTTCAGATGCATGGATGTTATTAAAAAAATTGCAAGAAGTTCTTCTGGTGGAAGAAAAACGGTCCGTTTCTTCAGATGGACCTCTTCTCCTCTGGAGAATCGTTGTCGCACGTGTTTTCCTCTCGCCTTTGCCGTTTCCTTTGTTACGGGCAGGTCGCGGTCCGTTCTCGCTCTCCGCTGAGAGGCGAAAAGAATTTATTTACAGTTACGAGAGTTACGCGGACGAGAACCGACGATCTCCGTTTAACGGAGATCCGCTCTTTCTTCTGCTTCTTCTCCACACCTCCTCCTCCATGGAGGTTTCTACGCCACACTCTTGGTCCGACGATCGTTCTTGCGGCACTCCCGGCGTTACGATTACGTCTTGTCGTTAAATGCGAACCGGAGAGACGTAAAATAAACGAACTGGGGGCACCGCAAAACACGCTGAAAAACTCTTTCAGTGCAGAGTGAAGTCGCGTATTGAACTTAGTTTCAAGAATGACTTTAAAATTTAAATTAGATGTAAGCTATTTAAACGTTAATTACCAACAAATGAGGCCACGAATTTATTATCTTGGAGCATCAACTCATCAATAAGTCAATAAATCTGGTTGTAACTCTTGAACTAAAAACGATGGAAGGATTTGTTATAACCAAAAAAGATTTAAAATTATCTTATGAAGCAGGATCGTTAAGTTATTTAAAACAAGAATGATTATTGCCAGCTTTAAAGGGTTTGAAAGCTCTAAATTCTCGAATTGGAACGATTTCAACAACAAAATAGGTAACATCTCGAAAAGTAAAGAGGATGGAGAAATTAGTTATTGTCAAAAAATATCGCCGATTAATCCAAAAGTTATGATTCATAAAGAAAATTACTCCAACATGGATTGTTCGCAATTTTGAATGGGCAGAATCCCAAAAATAATCAAAAATTGCATTTTTGACATCAAATCGGGNTCTCCAATATTTCGTTCATCAGATATTTGGTGACATTATTGAGTTTCTCAAAGTGTTTTAAGTAAAAAATTACTGTTGGTTAAAATTTCTAGTACCAACCGTTCTAGAGATAAAAACAATATTGTGCTGAAAAACCCTAGAAAGTGCAAAAATTTGAATATTTTTGTTCTTAACCCTGTATCTTCTCCAATATTTCTTTCATTAGATATTTGGTGGCATTATTGAGTTTCTCAAAGTGTTTTAAGTAAAAAATTATTCTTGGTAAAAATTTGTAGTACCAACAGTTTTCGAGATAAAAAGCAATGTGCTAAAAAACTATGGAAAACGCAAAAATTGGAATATCTTCTTTCTTAACCCTGTATCTTCCCCAATATTTCCTTCATTAAACATTTGGTGACATTATTGAGTTTCTCAAAGTGTTTTAAGTAAAAAATTACCCTTGGTAAAAATTTCTCTATTTAGATACTGTGCTAAATTTAGAGTTTATGCAAAAATTCGTTCAAGCGATTATTTCACGTTCATTATCATTTGTGTAATTATCACCGGATAATTATGGTGTTTATTATGGTTTATACACAAAGCAGCTTACAGATGCAGTTTATGATCAATGCCCTACAACACTACATCAAAGCGAAAATTCATAATACCCACGAATTGAACCACGAATTAATGAACTAGTTTTAGCTTTATTACGAGTCAAGCATATAGAAATCATGGCGTTTATGCATTGATGTTCTCGTTATTAGCTAATTGGTTGTGTTTATTAATCTTATTTAATTGCACATATTGTAATCGACAAATTATTTAGTAAACACTACTATATTTGCTTATTTACGGTTTTTATGTCTACCTTCAGGTATCAATCCTAATGAAGAAAATGATGTGCGTCTCACGCGGAAAAGAAAATTACGTACAATTACCGTCATTACAGGTTGTAAGACTCTTAATTGCGATAATGAACCTTTAATTAACTACGTTTAATATTTACGGAATAACTTTTAAGAGGAATAATAAGGTGTCGGTTTAGTTGTTATTGAAACATTATAGATTTTTTATAGATTACACTAAGAAATTATGTTTTGGAAGATAAAATAAGAAACACTTTAAGTTGTAAAACGTAGAGAGAACGTCACCTGAGAACTTTTCTGCGTTCAGATGCATGGATGTTATTAAAAAAATTGCAAGAAGTTCTTCTGGTGGAAGAAAAACGGTCCGTTTCTTCAGATGGACCTCTTCTCCTCTGGAGAATCGTTGTCGCACGTGTTTTCCTCTCGCCTTTGCCGTTTCCTTTGTTACGGGCAGGTCGCGGTCCGTTCTCGCTCTCCGCTGAGAGGCGAAAAGAATTTATTTACAGTTACGAGAGTTACGCGGACGAGAACCGACGATCTCCGTTTAACGGAGATCCGCTCTTTCTTCTGCTTCTTCTCCACACCTCCTCCTCCATGGAGGTTTCTACGCCACACTCTTGGTCCGACGATCGTTCTTGCGGCACTCCCGGCGTTACGATTACGTCTTGTCGTTAAATGCGAACCGGAGAGACGTAAAATAAACGAACTGGGGGCACCGCAAAACACGCTGAAAAACTCTTTCAGTGCAGAGTGAAGTCGCGTATTGAACTTAGTTTCAAGAATGACTTTAAAATTTAAATTAGATGTAAGCTATTTAAACGTTAATTACCAACAAATGAGGCCACGAATTTATTATCTTGGAGCATCAACTCATCAATAAGTCAATAAATCTGGTTGTAACTCTTGAACTAAAAACGATGGAAGGATTTGTTATAACCAAAAAAGATTTAAAATTATCTTATGAAGCAGGATCGTTAAGTTATTTAAAACAAGAATGATTATTGCCAGCTTTAAAGGGTTTGAAAGCTCTAAATTCTCGAATTGGAACGATTTCAACAACAAAATAGGTAACATCTCGAAAAGTAAAGAGGATGGAGAAATTAGTTATTGTCAAAAAATATCGCCGATTAATCCAAAAGTTATGATTCATAAAGAAAATTACTCCAACATGGATTGTTCGCAATTTTGAATGGGCAGAATCCCAAAAATAATCAAAAATTGCATTTTTGACATCAAATCGGGTTATAACTCAAGAACTAGGAGCTATGGAATGATTTGTTATAATCAAAAAACATTCTAAATTATCTTATTAAGCACGATCATGAAAATATTGAAAGTAGGATTGATTATTTCCAATTCAAAAGGCATAAAAAGCTCTAAATTCCCGAATTTGAACGATTTCAACAACAAAATAGATGATAACTCGAAAAGGAAAAAGGATGGAAAAATTAGTTATTATCAAAAAAGATTGCCAATTAATCCAAAAGTTATGAGTCATAAAGAAAATTACTCCAACATGGATTGTTCGCAATGTTGAATAGGCAGAATCACAAAAATAATCAAAAATTGCATTTTTGACATCAAATCGGGTTATAACTCAAGAACTAGAAGCGATGGAATGATTTGTTATAATCAAAAAACATTCTAAATTATCTTATTAAGCACGATCACGAAAATATTTAAAGTAGGATTGATTATTTCCAACTCAAAAGGCATAGAAAGCTCTAAATTCCCGAATTTGAACGATTTCAACAACAAAATAGATGATAACTCGAAAAGGAAAAAGGATGGAAAAATTAGTTATTGTCAAAAAATATTGCCAATTAATCCAAAAGTTATAATTCATAAAGAAAATTACTCCAACATGGATTGTTCGCAATTTTGAATAGGCAGAATCCCAAAAATAATCAAAAATTGCATTTTTGACATCAAATCGGGTTATAACTCAAGAACTAAGAGCGATGGAATGATTTGTTATAATCAAAAAACATTCTAAATTATCTTATTAAGCACGATCATGAAAATATTGAAAGTAGGATTAATTATTTCCAACTCAAAAGGCATAGAAAGCTCTAAATTCCTAAATTTGAACGATCCAATCAACAAAATAGATAATAACTCGGAAAGTAAAAAGGATGGAAAAATTAGTTGTTGTCAAAAAAGATTGCCAATTAATCCAAAAGTTATAATTCATAAAGAAAATTACTCCAACATGAATTGTTCGCAATTTTGAATGGGCAGAATCCCAAAAATAATCAAAAATTGCATTTTTGACATCAAATCGGATGATAACTCAAGAACTAGGAGCGATGGAATGATTTGTTATAATCAAAAAACTTTCTAAATTATCTTATTAAGCACGATCATGAAAATATTTAAAGTAGGATTGATTATTTCCAACTCAAAAGGCATAGAAAGCTATAAATTCCCGAATTTGAACTATTTCAACAACAAAATAGATGATAACTCGAAAAGGAAAAAGGATGGAAAAATTAGTTATTATCAAAAAAGATTGCCAATTAATCCAAAAGTTATAATTCATAAAGAAAATTACTCCAACATGGATTGTTCGCAATTTTGAATAGGCAGAATACCAAAAATAATCAAATATTGCATTTTTGACATCAAATCGGGTTATAACTCAAGAACTAGGAGCGATGGAATGATTTGTTATAATCAAAAAACATTCTAAATTATCTTATTAAGCACGATCATGAAAATATTTAAAGTAGGATTGATTATTTCCAACTCAAAAGGCATAGAAAGCTCTAAATTCCCGAATTTGAACGATTTCAACAACAAAATAGATGATAACTCGAAAAGGAAAAAGGATGGAAAAATTAGTTATTGTCAAAAAATATTGCCAATTAATCCAAAAGTTATGAGTCATAAAGAAAATTACTCCAACATGGATTGTTCGCAATTTTGAATGGGCAGAATCCCAAAAATAATCAAAAATTGCATTTTTGATATCAAATCGGGTTATAACTCAAGAACTAGGAGCGATGGAATGATTTGTTATAATCAAAAAACATTCTAAATTATCTTATTATGCACGAGCATGAAAATATTGAAAGTAGGATTAATTATTTCCAACTCAAAAGGCATAAAAAGCTCTAAATTCTCGAATTTGAACGATTTCAACAACAAAATAGATGATAACTCGAAAAGGAAAAAGGATGGAAAAATTAGTTATTGTCAAAAAAGATTGCCAATTAATCCAAAAGGTATAATTCATAAAGAAAATTACTCCAACATGAATTATTCGCAATTTTGAATGGGCAGAACCCCAAAAATAATCAAATATTGCATTTTTGACATCAAATCGGGTTATAACTCAAAAAGCAGGAATGTTGGAATGATTTGTTATAATCAAAAAATATTCTAAATGGTCTTATAAAACATAATTATTAAGATATTTAAAGCAGTATTNAAATTGCATTTTTGACATCAAATCGGGTTATAACTCAAAAAGCAGGAATGTTGGAATGATTTGTTATAATCAAAAAATATTCTAAATGGTCTTATAAAACATAATTATTAAGATATTTAAAGCAGTATTTTTTATTGCAAACTTAAAAGGAATAGAAAGCTTTAAATTCTCAAATTTAAACGATTTCAACAACAAATTAGGTAATATCTCGAAAAGTAAGAAGGATAGAAAAGTTAGTTATTGTCAAAAAACATTGCCAATTAATCTAAAAGTTATGACTCATAAAGAAAATTACTCCAAGATGGACGATTCGTAACTTAGAAGAGAGAATTCCAAAATAATCAAATATTGCGTTTTTGACATCAAATCCGGTTATAACTCAAAAAGCAGGAATGTTGGAATAATTTGTTATAATCAAAAAATATTCTAAATTATCTTATGAAACACGATCATAAATATTTTTAACCCATCATTGTTTATTACTGACGTAAAAGCTTTATAATCTTCAAATTTAATGTTTTCAACATCAAGGGGTAGGTACAGATATTGGAAAAATTATGGAGATAAAGTGTTATGATCCAATCAAAACGTTATTTTAAGAAATAAATTAAATAAATGATGACATAACATTTATAATAATGAAATTCCTCAAGTATTATTCATGAAAAGTTTCATACAGTCGTTATCCTTCAACTCTGATATCGTGATACATCGTCCAATCTGCACAGTCGACAAGCTACCGTATCTTAAAACTGATCCCACGCAATACACGACTGTTCATATCGAAGTTGAGTGGAACTGCTAAATGTTTCAAACGGGGCGGTGCTTGCCAGCAATTTATAACCGACGTTGTTACCTCTAGAACCAGACTTGGGCAACTCTCTCTCAAGCAACGGTATTAGATTTCATATGGATTCCAAACGTTATCGTGTTTATACTTCTAAGACTGTGGAAAAATTATAAAAGCCGCCACAACAAGAAAAATAATACGATAACACTTGAATTAAAGAGGAATTTTAAACAAAATGTTTGATAAATAACCATAATTTATCTTATTACTCATTAGTAAGATGCTTGGGTTACCACAAATTGCGATTAATAACTTAATTCATTTTACTTATTTCTCATTTACTACATAATAGTTAAAAAAATAGAAAGATGGAAGTTTTTTTTTAAAGAGACTTGATGAAAATGATGAATTATCATCTTAACTATTTCCATCATTAATTGGCATTCCGAGTTATCATGCTGACAACCACGACGTTTCGATCGATCTTTGGAATGTCTAATAATCATTTTCCGAGTAAGCAATCTCCTAACCGCTTAACTAATTGGCGGGGAAACGTAGCGGTGCGGCCAAATGGAAAATCGGCTATGAATAAATTTTATGGCGGCTAATTTTCGTCGACGACGTTTTGCTCTATTCCATCTCTCGGTCTTCCTCTTCCCAGTCTTCGTGGGCGATACCAAAGCTCTTTTCCTTTCTAAGCGTGCTTTAACTCCTGGACCCCGCGAGTCCCGTAAGGCTAAGCAAGATAAAATTGAATGAAAATACAGCTGTATAAACGGTGCACTGCTTACTATCACTGTTGACACGTTAAAGACGCTTTTTTTTTTATAAATGACCTCTTTCATTGTCAAATAAACAAAGGGTAATGTATACAAAAAAAAATTTTATTCGGTTTTATGTTTGCTGCGGGTAATTTTGTTTAGTTATTTCATAATTAATGTCTGCTTAGTGATATTGGATTAATTAATGGCAAAATGAGACATCATAGAATAAATTCTCGTCTATATTTAATATGTACATCCAGCAGTTGAGTAATTTGAAAATTTATTTCAATGGCTATTGATACTGGTAATTAACAGTGTGGTTTACATCATAAATTTGTTATAATCACATATTAAAATTAAATTAAATTGATTACCTTTAACCGGAAGCACCGAAAAGTCATATCAATTTATTAAATAGTAATTGAAAAATTCAAAAAATCGCTTTGACTTTATTCATGAAGTTAAAAAAAATGGATTAAATTAAAGTTTAAAATCTCTACTTTAAAGTGGTGTATAAAGATTAATATGTTGATTATGAAAATTATCTCAAATCGGTTTAAATTAAATATTGCAGTTTTAGGTCAATTGTTAAAAATTGAAGGAATTCAAAAAATCGCTTTGACTTTATTTATTAAGTTAAAGAAATGATTTATATCTCAAATTAAAGCTTGAAGTCTCTACTTTAATGTAGTGTATAAAAATTTATTTGTTGATTATGAAAATTATCTAAAAACCGTTTAATTAAACATTGGCTTTTTAGGTTAATTATTAAAAATTGAGGAAATTCAAAAAATCGCTTTGACTTTATTTATTAAGTTAAAGAAATGATTTATATCTCAAATTAAAGCTTGAAGTCTCTACTTTAATGTAGTGTATAAAAATTTATTTATTGATTATGAAAATTATTTAAAAACGGTTTAATTAAAAATTGTCTTTTTAGGTTAATTATTAAAAATTGAGAAAATTCAAAAAATCGCTTTGACTTTATTTATTAAGTTAAAGAAATGATTTATATCTCAAATTAAAGCTTGAAGTCTCTACTTTAATGTAATGTATAAAAATTTATTTGTTGATTATAAAAATTATCTAAAAACGGTTTAATTAAACTTTGGCTGTTTAGGTTAATTATTAAAAATTGAGGAAATTCAAAAAATCGCTTTGACTTTACTTATTAAGTTAAAGAAATGATTTATATCTCAAATTAAAGCTTGAAGTCTCTACTTTAATGTAGTGTATAAAAATTTATTTGTTGATTATGAAAATTATCTAAAAACGGTTTAATTAAACATTGTAGTTTTAGGGTCTCAAATTAAAGCTTGAAATCTCTATTGTTAGTTTGTAATTTTTTTAAATGATTTATTTAGGCCATATTTCGTAGTTTACTGCAAGTAATGCAGGCCGGGACAAGTGCAATTTGAACTTAAAATCGACAAAAGTGCACAAATCACGACCTACTATTCCACTGCAGTCATGAAATAATGACCTTTCTCGTTTTTGCAAAGCTTTTTAGTTTTGCATATTTAATCCCAACATTACGGAAATCTTCATAAAAGTTGTTATAAACATAAAATAGCTTAAATAGTTCGTGCCACCCATTAGAAGCGGTGAATAATTGATCAATCGGGAAAACTAGAGTGAATATAATTAAGAGAAGGATACCCGCGATGATCGTAAATAGGTTAAAATCCTTTAGAAACGGGGTCTCTGAGGCAGCTTAGTCGTAAAAAGGATAAGCTGCAACCTTCTGTTCCATCGGGAATTCCCGAAAAGATTAAAGTCTTGCCCGGGAGTCATAACTTTTCTACCTACTTCAAGTTTTACGGGTATTCGCAGATAAAACTAATCTGTTTTATGCGGTTTCTCTTTTGACGGGGAATCCTTTCGTTGTATTCGATGTTAACGAGCATAGGCCGGGACTAGTGCAATATTTGTATCAAAAATAACAACATTGGCACGTATCACGGTCTAAATTCGATAACCAGAAAAAAAAATTACTTGCTGTAAATTACCCATTAAAATCACAATTATAGTTTACACACTTTACGACTCAAGTTTTGTTTGACTACCGCTAAAGGCAAACTTTATGAAAGCACATACAACCCGAGAAGAGAAAGAGGAGAACCATTTCGAGTTCATACACTTATACACATCTACAAACTCCATCCCACGTAATCACCTCAAGTTGTAGAAAACTTGAATATGGAGCTGTATCTATGTGTGGTACACGCACGTGTATTTACACAGAAACTGTGCAGTCAGTGACCAGCTGATTTGCAAGCTGACCTTTCTCTCTTCGGCCACTTTATAAAAGCGGACGGTTGCCAGTTTGTTAACGGGAATCGTGAACCCGATCGTTAATGGTGATTCATTCCCGATTTTATGGTTTATATTACATATGGTTAAGTTAATCGCAAATTTGAGTACATAGTAACCAAAAACTTGCATTTAAAGTCTATGAATCACTTTGGTGTTACATAATACGTTTAAATAACAAGTTGGAATGATCAAAAAAAAAGTGTTATCACTAAAGACTCTTGTAATAAAACTCTCGTAGACTTAGCCTTGATCTAAATATAAATTTCAAGTTATAGATCAATCTAGCGCAGCGATAGATGCAAGGTCAGGTGGAATTCTTTCCCACAACTAAATCAACCACGTGTTAACCGAAAATTCCGAAACACCTCAAATAAGCGCACAACACCACGTTTTAGAGTCAACTTTTTTAACAGTAATTATAACTGTACACGCCGATTGGTGTAGGAAGATCGTAACTGTAATATCATACAACTCAAATTGAAAATAAAAGGTTACTTTAAATCCTTACTTTCCTAAATCTAAATTTTGTACATTTACCTTATTAAAAAATGATCGCTCCTGGCTTCTAAGTTGACAAATAAATATCCAAGTAGAAAAGAAAAACTTTAAATCAAAACGGTTTAATTTGTAAACATTTAATACTTTTTTTTTATGCACTGCAGAAGAGAAATGCGCGCAAGCAACATCACGAAGCGAAATGACTGTCTTCACGATGATGGTCAAACGCTATATAGTGGAGGTTCGGTTAGTTTTTGGTCTTGGTGGGGGTACCGAGGACCATTTGTTGTTATTGTATGTGCGAGGCGGAGAAGAAATGGGGCAGATGGAATGAAGAAGGATGGAAGATTTTTTGGGCAAACGTGTATCTGTATCTGTATGTGCGCGTTTGTATGTGTGTGTGTTTGTGTGGGGAGGGCAGCTGCAATTTGGGACCTTAGTTGTTGTTGTGCTGGTCCCTTTTTGTCCTTTTGGCCCGGAGAACCGCGGCTTCTGGAGCCGGGTAAGGGGGAAGAAGAATTGTACTAAACCATGGATCGGTTGCTTCCCCGAAAACTCATAGAACATTCTAGGAACAGCGTTGTTTGGTGCTAAGTAGGGTTTCGGGATTGACACGCTTGATGTTTCTAGATTATTTTTCAATGGATTCGAAAGAAATTTCGATATTAACTAAATTGTTAACAAAAATTATACGATAATAAATTCATTTTAACTAAGAGATTCAATGCGCTTAAAATTTCAGTTTTAAAAGCTCCCTAATCTGAATAAACAGTAATCCGATTTAACTTTCTAAGTAATTTATTTTCCATGAATTTTCTTCATTTCAGTAGTGGAATTAATTTGGTTTATAAATATTTTCTCCGAAACACAAAGAGCGAAAATATATCTTAAAGTTCCTCCAATACAACTAATCACATTTAGTGATTGCTTTAAAAAGTTGAATCATCGGGATTTATTGCAATGAAAGAACTATATTTGGTGTGATAACACAAGATTAAATTTGCTTTAAAATGTTTTTTATTTCATCATAATATCTCAATTGGTTCTTGAGATACGATTTGTTAAAGTTCGAATACTCATTCTACCTAATATAATAGCAGCGATGAAATTAAAAAGTCGTAACAACAATATTTATAGGAACGAACCAATAATTTTTGATACATCAATTTTGAATTAAATTTGCTTCCAAATGCTTTTTATTTCATCGTGATATCTCAATTAGTTCTTGAGATACGATTGTTTAAAGTTCAACCATCACCAACCTAACCTTAACAATAACAGAGTAGAATTCCAAAAATAGTAACAACCATATTTGTAGAATTGAAACAATGACTTTAATTTCATTGAATTTAGATTAAATTTTCTTTAAAATGGCTTATATTTCATCAAGATATCTAAATTAGTTTTTGAGATACGATTTGTTAAATTTCAATTTCTACCTAATATAATAGCAGCGATGGAATTAAAAAGTCGTAACAACAAAATTTATAGGAACGAAACAATAATTTTTGAAACATCAATTTTGAATTAAATTTGCTTCAAAATGCTTTTTATTTCATCGTAATATCACAATTAGTTCTTGAGATACGATTGTTTAAAGTTCAACCATCATCAACCTAACCTTAACAATAACAGGGTAGAATTTCAAAAATAGTAACAACCATATTTATAGAATTGAAATAATGACTTCGATTTCATTGAATTTGGATTAAATTTGCTTTAAAATGGCTTATATTTCATCAAGATATCTAAATTAGTTTTTGAGATACGATTTGTTAAATTTCAATTTACTCATTCTAACTAATATAATAAGCGATGAAATTAAAAAGTCGTAACAACAATATTTGTAGGAACGAAACAATAATTTTTGATACATCAATTTTGAATTAAATTTGCTTCAAAATGCTTTTTATTTCATCGTGATATCTCAATTAGTTCTTGAGATACGATTGTTTAAACTTCAAACATCACCAACCTAACCTTAACAACAACAGAGTAGAATTCCAAAAATTGTAACAACCATATTTGTAGAATTGAAACAATGACTTCGATTTTATTGAATTTGGATTATATTTGCTTTAAAATGACTCATATTTCATCAAGATATCTAAATTAGTTTTTGAGATATAATTTGTTAAATTTTAATTTACTCATTCTAACTAATATAATAACAGCGATGAAATTAAAAAGTCGTAACAACAATATTTATAGGAACGAAACAATAATTTTTGATACATCAATTTTGAATTAAATTTGCTTCAAAATGCTTTTTATTTCATCGTGATATCTCAATTAGTTCTTGAGATACGATTGTTTAAAGTTCAACCATCATCAACCTAACCTTAACAATAACAGAGTAGAATTCCAAAAATAGTAACAACCATATTTGTAGAATTGAAACAATGACTTCGATTTCATTGAATTTGGATTAAATTTGCTTTAAAATGGCTTATATTTCATCAAGATATCTAAATTAGTTTTTGAGATATAATTTGTTAAATTTCAATTTACTCATTCTAACTAATATAATAGCAGCGATGAAATTAAAAAGTCGTAACAACAATATTTATAGGAACGAAACAATAATTTTTGATACATCAATTTTGAATTAAATTTGCTTCAAAATGCTTTTTATTTCATCGTGATATCTCAATTAGTTCTTGAGATACGATTGTTTAAAGTTCAACCATCATCAACCTAACCTTAACAATAACAGAGTAGAATTCCAAAAATAGTAACAACCATATTTGTAGAATTGAAACAATGACTTCGATTTCATTGAATTTGGATTAAATTTGCTTTAAAATGGCTTATATTTCATCAAGATATCTAAATTAGTTTTTGAGATATAATTTGTTAAATTTCAATTTACTCATTCTAACTAATATAATAGCAGCGATGAAATTAAAAAGTCGTAACAACAATATTTATAGGAACGAAACAATAATTTTTGATACATCAATTTTGAATTAAATTTGCTTCAAAATGCTTTTTATTTCATCGTGATATCTCAATTAGTTCTTGAGATACGATTGTTTAAAGTTCAACCATCATCAACCTAACCTTAACAATAACAGAGTAGAATTCCAAAAATAGTAACAACCATATTTGTAGAATTGAAACAATGACTTCGATTTCATTGAATTTAGATTAAATTTGCTTTAAAATGGGTTATATTTCACCAAGATATCTAAATTAGTTTTTGAGATACGATTTGTTAAAGTTCGATTTACTCATTCTACCTAATATAATAGCAGCGATGGAATTAAAAATCGTAGCAACAAAATTTATAGGAACGAAACAATAACTTTTGATACATCAATTTTGAATTAAATTTGCTTCAAAATGCTTTTTATTTCATCGTGATATCTCAATTAGTTCTTGAGATACGATTGTTTAAATTTCAAACATCATCAACCTAACCTTAACAATAACATAGTAGAATTCCAAAAATAGTAACAACCATATTTGTAGATTTGAAACAATGACTTTGATTTCATTGAATTTAGATTAAATTTGCTTTAAAATGGCTTATATTTCATCAAGATATCTAAATTAGTTTTTGAGATATAATTTGTTAAATTTCAATTTACTCATTCTAACTAATATAATAAGCGATGAAATTAAAAAGTCGTAACAACAATATTTATAGGAACGAAACAATAATTTTTGATACATCAATTTTGAATTAAATTTGCTTCAAAATGCTTTTTATTTCATCGTGATATCTCAATTAGTTCTTGAGATACGATTGTTTAAAGTTCAACCATCATCAACCTAACCTTAACAATAACAGAGTAGAATTCCAAAAATAGTAACAACCATATTTGTAGAATTGAAACAATGACTTCGATTTCATTGAATTTAGATTAAATTTGCTTTAAAATGGTTTATATTTCATCAAGATATCTAAATTAGTTTTTGAGATACGATTTGTTAAAGTTCGATTTACTCATTCTACCTAATATAATAGCAGCGATGGAATTAAAAAGTCGTAACAACAAAATTTATAGGAACGATACAATAATTTTTGATACATCAATTTTGAATTAAATTTGCTTCAAAATGCTTTTTATTTCATCGTGATATCTCAATTAGTTCTTGAGATACGATTGTTTGAAATTTTGACTTTTGTCAAATTCATTTTATTATTTTGAAATTGTTTTTTACAGAAACAATTCATAGTAATACAATATTTTATTAATATTTAACCAACGCGCGTACATATTTAAATAACAAAAAACGGGAGTAGTGTAAATTTAATTTGCAATAACGTTTATAAACCATTTGGAAATTGTTAATTTTTGCATTTCGTTTAAAATATGCATTCGAAATAGTTGGTACATTTCGAGAGTTCCCATTCAATATTGCTGACCATTATATTTTAATACAACGGCGAACTGTAAATACGATTTTTTTTAATAAAAAACGATTTTTCGGGATTTTTAAAATTGTTTTCTTGTATATTTAGATTTCAAACGAATCTCACATAATTCGTTTTTAGTGAGAGCAAAAATCTAATATGAATAACAATAACCGTGGGGAGTCTTCCTTCTCAGGGAGTTTAAATTTAGATTTGCATAAGACACATTTGATGAATGGCTAATAAAGCAATAAATCCTTACGTGGATTCATTCCGGTTTTGTTCGTTGTACGAACTTAAGACCAGTGTCTACCTAAGTGGTAAAATTTAATAAAGAAAAGATGCCTGCGTAGAAATTTCTTTCCCCCATTGCAAACAAAGTAAGAACGAAGAGATTTAAAGACGCCAGGTAAAACGGGTATAGGAACACTATTATTAGACGGTTTTGTTTTCTACGAAGGCCGTTTCCGTAGGCTCTTTCAGAATCATGCACGTGTAAAACTCACCTTTACCAGTGGGAATTGTGTAACACAATGTTGGTGAAATTTGAGCGGTGACATTTTTCTTTAACACTTTTGTATTAATAATAGGGAATGGGGAAAATGGGAACTTTCAAATCTTAGACCAAGAAATTTATTTATTATAAAGTTGTTTCGATTTGCTTCAGTTTAGTATACCTTGTAGTGGGTATAATAACCTATAGCCAGACACCTGTCAACATTTCCGATGTTAATCAGAAGCACCTTGCCAGCATGCTGTGGCCACTCCAGGATAGTGTCAGGTGCACCTACGAACGTCTTGCAGCCGTCATCGAGCACATGTGCCCAGCAAATCCAGTAGGAGAGTAATTATCATTAGTTACACGCAAGCGTCTTAGTTATTAATCGAGAACTGAAAATTCTATTTCTAAGAGACTCCTCTACTTAGAGGAATGATGCATTAGGAACATTTTTTATTCAGAACATCTTTCTCCACCACCTTTAGTACTTAAATTATAGTTGATTTTATTAAGAAAAATCGTCCAATTTTGACATTTTGTGATTTATACTATATCATTAGAAACTGGTAATAGATAAATATAAAATGATTATGGATTATGATTTGTTGATGTATTAGGAATATTTTTTATTCATAACGTCTTTCTCCATCAGTTTTAGTACCTAAATTATAGTTGATTTTATTAAGAAAAATCGTCCAATTTTGACATTTTATGATTGATGCCATATCATTAGAAACTGGTGATGGATAAATATGAAATGATTATGGATTATAATTTCTTGATGCATTAGGAATATTTTTTATTCATAACGTCTTTCTCCATCAGTTTTAGTACTTAAATTATAGTTGATTTTATTAAGAAAACATTTTGTGATTTATTCTATATCATCAAAAAAACGGTGATAGATAGACATGAAATAATTCTAGATTATGATTTCTTGATGCATAAGGAACATTTTTTATTCACAACATCTTTCTCCACCACCTTTAGTACTTAAATAATAGTTGATTTTATTAAGAAAAATCATCCAATTTTAACATTTTGTGTTTTATGCCATATCATTAGAAACTGCTGATGGATAAATATGAAATGATTATGGATTATGATTTCTTGATGCATTAGGAACATTTTTTATTCATAACGTCTTTCTGCATCAGTTTTAGTACTTAAATTATAGTTGATTTTATTAAGAAAAATCGTCCAATTTTGACATTTTGTGATTTATGCTATATCATTAGAAACTGGTGATGGATAAATATGAAATGATTATGGATTATGATTTCTTGATGCATTAGGAATATTTTTTATTCATAACGTCTTTCTCCATCAGTTTTAGTACTTAAATTATAGTTGATTTTATTAAGAAAAATCGTCCAATTTTGACATTTTGTGATTTATGCTATATCATTAGAAACTGGTGATGGATAAATATGAAATGATTATGGATTATGATTTCTTGATGCATTAGGAATATTTTTTATTCATAACGTCTTTCTCCATCAGTTTTAGTACTTAAATTATAGTTGATTTTATTAAGAAAAATCGTCCAATTTTGACATTTTGTGATTTATGCTATATCATTAGAAACTGGTGATGGATAAATATGAAATGATTATGGATTATGATTTCTTGATGCATTAGGAATATTTTTTATTCATAACGTCTTTCTCCATCAGTTTTAGTACTTAAATTATAGTTGATTTTATTAAGAAAAATCGTCCAATTTTGACATTTTGTGATTTATGCTATATCATTAGAAACTGGTGATGGATAAATATGAAATGATTATGGATTATGATTTCTTGATGCATTAGGAATATTTTTTATTCATAACGTCTTTCTCCATCAGTTTTAGTACTTAAATTATAGTTGATTTTATTAAGAAAAATCGTCCAATTTTGACATTTTGTGATTTATGCTATATCATTAGAAACTGGTGATGGATAAATATGAAATGATTATGGATTATGATTTCTTGATGCATTAGGAATATTTTTTATTCATAACGTCTTTCTCCATCAGTTTTAGTACTTAAATTATAGTTGATTTTATTAAGAAAAATCGTCCAATTTTGACATTTTGTGATTTATGCTATATCATTAGAAACTGGTGATGGATAAATATGAAATGATTATGGATTATGATTTCTTGATGCATTAGGAATATTTTTTATTCATAACGTCTTTCTCCATCAGTTTTAGTACTTAAATTATAGTTGATTTTATTAAGAAAAATCGTCCAATTTTGACATTTTGTGATTTATGCTATATCATTAGAAACTGGTGATGGATAAATATGAAATGATTATGGATTATGATTTCTTGATGCATTAGGAATATTTTTTATTCATAACGTCTTTCTCCATCAGTTTTAGTACTTAAATTATAGTTGATTTTATTAAGAAAAATCGTCCAATTTTGACATTTTGTGATTTATGCTATATCATTAGAAACTGGTGATGGATAAATATGAAATGATTATGGATTATGATTTCTTGATGCATTAGGAATATTTTTTATTCATAACGTCTTTCTCCATCAGTTTTAGTACTTAAATTATAGTTGATTTTATTAAGAAAAATCGTCCAATTTTGACATTTTGTGATTTATGCTATATCATTAGAAACTGGTGATGGATAAATATGAAATGATTATGGATTATGATTTCTTGATGCATTAGGAATATTTTTTATTCATAACGTCTTTCTCCATCAGTTTTAGTACTTAAATTATAGTTGATTTTATTAAGAAAAATCGTCCAATTTTGACATTTTGTGATTTATGCTATATCATTAGAAACTGGTGATAGATAAATATGAAATGATTATGGATTATGATTTCTTGATGCATTAGGAACATTTTTTATTCATAACGTCTTTCTCCATCAGTTTTAGTACTTAAATTATAGTTGATTTTATTAAGAAAAATCGTCCAATTTTGACATATTGTGATTTACTCTATATCATTAAAAAACCGGTGATAGATAGACATGAAATAATTCTAGATTATGATTTCTTGATGCATTGGGAACATTTTTTATTCATAACGTCTTCCTCCACCACCTTTAACATTTATGTTATAGTTGATTTTATTAAAAAAAATCGTCTAATTTTGACATTTTGTGATTTATTCTATATCATTAAAAAACCGGTGATAGATAGACATGCAATAATTCTAGATTATGATTTCTTAATGCATTAGAAATATTTTTTATTTACAACGTCTTCTTCCACCACCTTTAGGATTTACGTTATAGTTGATTTTATTAAGAAAAATCGTCCAATTTTGACATTTTGTGATTTATGCTATATCATTCGAAACTGGTGATGGATAAATATGAAATGATTATGGATTATGATTTCTTGATGCATTACGAACATTTTTTATTCATAACGTCTTTCTCCATCAGTTTTAGTACTTAAGTTATAGTTGATTTTATTAAGAAAAATCATCCAATTTTGACATTTTGTGATTTATTCTATATCATTAAAAAACCGGTTATAGATAGACATGAAATAATTCTAGATTATGCTTTCTTGATGCATTAGGAACATTTTTTATTCACAACATCTTTCTCCACCGCCTTTAGTACTTAAAGTATAGTTGATTTTATTAAGAAAAATCGTCCAATTTTGACATTTTGTGATTTATGCTATATCATTAGAAACTGGTGATAGATAAATATGAAATGATTATGGATTATGATTTCTTGATGCATTAGCAATATTTTTTATTCATAACGTCTTTCTCCATAAGTTTTAGTACTTAAATTATAGTTGATTTTATTAATAAAAATCGTCCAATTTTGACATTTTGTGATTTATGCTATATCATTAGAAACTGGTGATGGATAAATATGAAATGATTATGGATTATGATTTCTTGATGCATTAGGAATATTTTTTATTCATAACGTCTTTCTCCATCAGTTTTAGTACTTAAATTATAGTTGATTTTATTAAGAAAAATCGTCCAATTTTGACATTTTGTGATTTATGCCATATCATTAGAAACTGGTGATGGATAAATATGAAATGATTATGGATTATGATTTCTTGGTGCATTAGGAACATTTTTTATTCATAACGTCTTTCTCCATCAGTTTTAGTACTTAAATTATAGTTGATTTTATTAAGAAAAATCGTCCCATTTTGATATTTCGTAATTTATGCCATATCATTAGAAACTGGTGATGGATAAATATGAAATGATTATAGATTATGATTTCTTGATGCATTAGGAATATTTTTTATTCATAACGTCTTTCTCTATCAGTTTTAGTACTTAAATTATACATAGTTGATTTTATTAAGAAAAATCGTCCAATTTTGACATTTTGTGATTTATGCCATATCATTAGAATCTGGTGACAGATAAATATGAAATGATTATGGATTACGATTTCTTGACGCATTACGAATATTTTTTATTCATAACGTCTTTCTCCATCAGTTTTAGTACTTAAGTTATAGTTGATTTTATTAAGAAAAATCGTCCAATTTTGACACTTTGTGATTTATGCTATATCATTAGAAATTGGTGATAGATAAATATGAAATGATTATGGATTATGATTTCTTGATGCATTAGGAATATTTTTTATTCATAACGTCTTCCTCCATCAGTTTTAGTACTTAAATTATAGTTGATTTCATTAAAAAAATCGTCCAATTTTGACATTTTGTATTTCATGTTATATATCATTAGAAACTGGTGATAGATAAATATGAAATGATCATGGATTATGATATCTTGATGTATTAGCAACATTTTTTATTCATAACGTCTTTCTCCATCAGTTTTAGTACTTAAATTATAGTTGATTTTATTCAGAAAAATCGTCCAATTTTGACAATTTGTGATTTATTCTATATCATTAAAAAACCGGTGATATATAGACATGAAATAATTCTAGATTATGATTTCTTGATGCATTAGGAACATTTTTTATTCATAACGTCTTTCTCCATCAGTTTTAAATTATAGTTGATTTTATTAAGAAAAATCGTCCAATTTTGACATTTTGTGATTTATGCTATATCATTAGAAACTGGTGATGGATAAATATGAAATAATTATGGATTATTTTTTCTTGATGCATTACCAATATTTTTTGTTCATAACGTCTTTCTCCATCAGTTTTAGTACTTAAATTATAGTTGATTTTATTAAGAAAAATCGTCCAATTTTGACATTTTGTGATTCATGCCATATCATGAGAAACTGGTGATGGATAAATATGAAATGAATATGGATTATGATTTCTTGATGCATTAGGAACATTTTTTATTCACAACGTCTTTTTCCACAACCTTTAGCATTTCCGTTATAGTTGATTTTATTAAGAGGCTACTTTACCATACAGCTCGGCAAATTACAAAAAACATACATTATTTATGAAAATATTTGGATGAAATTTTGTACATAACTTCTTC
>NW_019281346.1:0-25860 GCF_000648695.1 Onthophagus taurus | reverse complement strand
GTGGTCAATTATCAAAAAATGGAAAATCTATATGGAAAATTTAGCAAATATGAATCAGGTTAACATTTTTTCAGTACCAATATGACAACGAAGCCTAAGTTTAAAAAGACTAAATATTATTGGTCAAGTAATGTAATCAAAGTGGTCAAACACTAAATGCGAAATATTGTTTTCCTTTTTAATTTTTAAAAAATATTACTTCATGATGTTATATTTTATATGTAGGGTAAGTAACCTTAAATGAATCAGATGTGTATTTGATCATATTATGACCATTATATGCAAAGGCAGAGGGATCTACAAGAAAAATAATATGGCTCGGTCAAACACTGACATTAAAAAATCTTTAACAGGTCAAACACTGGTGCGTTTACCCTATGTCAAAATTTTGCATGGCGCGTATTGAACCGCAGAGTCCTTCATCCGTATCGTAAAGAGAATGTTTAAGCTCTACAGCCAGGAAATAATCAGCAACTGTTAGCATTTTGTGAATGGTTACTGCAGCAACATGCCCAAAATAATGACTTCATTTCAAATGTTCTCTGGACAGATGAATCATGTTTTACACGAAATGGTATAAATAATTACAATAATGAACATATCTGGGTATTACAAAATGAGCATGCGATTAGACCAATGAAATTTCAACAACGTTTCAGCATCAACGTTTGGGGTGGAATATTTAACAACAATTTACTAGGTTTGCATATACTTGATGGTCGTTTGAACGTTGTAAATTACAGACTTTTTTTGAACAATACACTTTTTGATTTACTTGAACCTCTTAATGTAATTCAAAATATGTGGTACCAGCACGATGGTGTCCCACCTCATCGCGGAAGAGTAGTTGTCGAGTGGTTAAACCAATATTTCCCAAACAAGTGGATTGGTAATAATGGTCCATTTGCTTGACCACCTAGATCCCCCGACCTTAATCCATTGGATTTTTACTTATAGGGTCAAATGAAACAAATTGTGTATCAAGTAGAAATTAACACACGAGAACAATAATTGTTCTCGTGTGTTAATTTCGTGATTAATAATTATTATTAAACAAAATACAAATGGCTGCTAGTGAAGTAAGAAATCAACCAGATATTTTAATTATAATAATAATAATAATATATATATGTTGCAGTTAATTATGATATAAATATTAAAACTTTAAAGTGTTATAATTTTGTAAATAATTGAAAGATGTTCATTAACATTTTTTTTTGGTAATTGGATTAGCTATCATATGTCAAAATGACCCTGTATTGTTGAAATTGCAAATAAAAAGCGCACATTCAATACACACCCTATAAATACCAAAAGGTATATGTTTGCAGAATTTCATCACCTTTATAAACACTTAAGGCAACAGCCTGCAAAATTCATGGAATATACATCACTGTACCCCATGTTGGCATAGGTGATGAAGCCTATCCACTTCTCCCTAATCTATTGAAACCTTATAGAAGACAATAAATTGATGCAGATAAAGAATACTTTAATGCTAGATTATCAAGAGCACGAAGAATTGTTGAATATGCTTTTGGAACACTGTATACTAAGTGGAGAATTTTAGAATGATACAAACATCTACAGATGTAGCTGATGATATTGTGAAGTGTATCTGTTTGCTACATAATCCTCTTAGCGCCTTAATAGTCAACGACTCGCCTCCCAGACTGGCTGTGATATGCCGACTTTTCAACAATTTTTTACGTTTAGAGCATTCTCTATGGATTCGTAGAAGGTATTATCAAAAGCACCCTCTATGTCTATGAAAGCACATAGGGCTATGTCTTTGGTTGTAATTGTCTCCTCTAAAGTGCTAGTCAAAGCATGGAGAGCAGTAATTGTTGCTTTTGCTTTCTGGTAAGCATGTTGGCTCGGATGGAGTGGATTAGTGGCACTCTATTCCCTAGGTATTGATCAATTACCTTTTCCATCCCTTTCAGGAGAAATGAAGTTACGCTAATTGGTCTGTATGCCTTGGGGTCGGCATTTGAACATCTACCACCCTTACGGGTTATATCCATTACTTCAGGGTCGGCATCCGCATTGGGGCAGACTTTTGAGGACGGGAAGTGTTTGCTCAGTAAGAGCTCCAGTGATTCCTTAGCATCCTCGGTGTATTTTCCGTCTTGTTTGCATAGGTGGAATAGATTAGTGTTATAGTCTTTCGCCAAGATCTTATGCAGGCGAGCAACTGTAGGCGTATTGTCTATGCCTTCACAGAAGCTACGCCAGGTTTTTCTTTTGGCTTTACAGATAGCCAAGTTATACTCACACCAAGTAATGCTGGAAGACCAAAAAAATCTGCTGAAAATATTCGTAATCTATTTAAATCGTATCTTTGTCGCAATCCAATTTAAATACTATTACTATTGGAGATATAGAATTATACATTTTTCTGTATAAATTTCCTATTATTGCTGACCATACCTGATAATAGCAAAGAACGTTGCAATTTCGTTGTTTTGCTAGTATTGTCGCTATTATCGTTTATCGCAGCTCCAACGTAAACGCACCCTTATGATTATTACCAACCTAGAGGCTTCAAAATCCCAAAAATTTCAAATGTATCTAACAAAATGTGTTTTACTAAAATAATTTATTTACAAAATGTTGATTTTGGAATCATAATATCATTTAAAAGTCGTGATCGCTAAAAGCTGCAAGATAACAAATCATCCCATTAAAAGGAATTGGTTGATTTTTCATAAATTCAGCTGGAGGTGCTCTTGGATATGTTTTTGTTGGACCCGTAGGTTCTTTACTTGTCAAAGGAATCGTATCCAACCAAGACAAATCAGTTGATGTTAACACATCCTCATAAACATCCGTTGCCTAAATTAATAGTTTAAAATATTTATTCAAAAATATCAATTTTGTTACCAAAAGATCTCTAAGATCTCTCAAATCTCCTACTGGTGGGGCTGAAATAAAAGGCATCTGAAGCTGTTTACTTTGCAGCATTAACAGTAAAAACCACATGTATTCGTTTCTTCTTCGTAAATTTTCGACGGTTTCTTCGACTTCGTGTAATTTCGTTATCCATAATCTTAAAAGATCTCGTTCTAATTGAAGAAATTAATTTTATTTTGCGTTAATTATTTTTGTTAATTTACCATTTNACAACTCTGGTCAGTACTTTGCCTTTTGATAACCACCTAACCTCTGTGTGGTAAAGCAAATTGCGGTGTAGTGCCCCCATATCTTCACAAATGATTCGAAACAATCGAGTCTGCAACGCTTTTCCTTTGATAGAATTTACAATGTTAATAATAATATTTAGAACTTGACTGTATTCTTGTGGCAAGGTTTTGGCTGCAAGAGCTTGGCGATGGAGAAAGCAGTGCATCCAACAAGCGTTTGGCATTTGTTCTTTCAGTCTAGCAATAAATCCACTCTTCGCACCAGTCATGGCTTTTGCTCCGTCACTACAAATAGCAATGCATTTTTGTGCCCAATCGATATTCATATCTTGCATAGCTTCAACGAACATGTCTTGCAAGAACTGACCTGTAGCATTTTTGGGAAGTGCCTTGCAAAATAGTATTTCTTCCATTAATATTTCATTGGATTCAAAACGCACAAAAGCTACAAACTGCGCACAACCCGCAATATCCGTTGATTCATCAAATTGCAAGGACATAAAAGAACTTTTCTTTATTTTTTCTATGACTTGATCACGAACGTCAGTCGCCATATTGCTTATCCTGCGTTGAATGGTATTGTCAGAGAAAGATATACTTTTGAGCTTTTCGACCTCTTGTTTGCCAAACATAATCTCTGCTATATCTAAAGCCGCTGGTAAACTCAAATTTTCGGCAATACTGTGAGGTTTTCCTGCTTTAGCCACACGAAAAGCTACTCGATAACTAGCGAGCAACGCTTTCTCATTTAGGTTGGACATTTGTCCTATAGCAGTTTTTTGATGTTCAAGAGCTTTTAGTTTTCGCTCAAAAAAATCCACGGGTTTAGTTTTTCATTAGGATGTTTTGTGTTTAGGTGGCGTACCAACTCCGACGGTTTCATGCTTTCTCTTGACAAAATTTCAAAACAAATTACGCACTGCGGTTTATTCTCAATCACAGTAAACCCAAATTTCAAATAATTGTCGTCATAAAGACGGTTTTTCTTTATTTCACTACTCCCGCTAGACGTTGATGGTCTTTTTAGGAATTTATCCATTTTCAATTATAGCAAACAACTCAAATAAATACTACTTGCACTCAACTGCCGTGGCCGCGGTCGACCTGATTTATAGGGTTATAGGACAGCGCATTCTAGCGAGAATCATTGCGAAGCGTAACGAAACATCTCGAAACTTGTGAACCTTTCGCGCGGGGAATATCAACGCCATCAGATGGCGCTGGAAGTTTCGGCCCTAACAAATACAAACAATTCTATTTGTTTGTTAGTTATCAATTGGCCACGTATTCGATTTAAAATTAAATTTTATACGTACTTAATTATATATTTATACCCGAATCCTAATAACACAAACGCTTAAAATTTTTGTATGGATTAAATATTTTTAACATACATGAAAAAAAGGGTCAGGGGGTCGCGAAATATTTTTTGATACTAGGGGGTCGTGTCATGAAAAAGGTTGAAAAACACTGCAATAGACTGCCTAAGTCTGACGTCACAGAGATGGGCGGAGCTTATACTGACTCCAAACAATTTCGTTGCTAACCACAGTTGCTAACGATAAATTGCCAAAAAATGTCATTTGAAATGTCATCAATTAGTTTAACTATTGAATTATCTATTCGTTATACATTTGATTTTTGACGGGTAATGACACGCATTACTCGCATGACTGACAAGTTGAATAATGAAGCCATTATTCCACAGTTCTGACACGGCCTCAATGAAAAAATAAAATAAGTTTTTTTCAATTTAACATATTGTTGTTGGAGATAAATTATAAAATTTTGCTTAAAAAACTTATTAAAAGTATGAATGAAATTCGCGTAACTCCACTTTTTTTAGAAAAATTAAACAGAAAAACGCGTAACTCCATCTAAAGTGCCTGAAATTATTTAATGTAAAATTTCCCGAAACGGACTTACGTGGTTTTCTTACTAAGCCGACGATATGGTGATTTACCGTTAGCAACGAAAATGTTTGGAGTCGGTATAAGCTCCGCCCATCTCTATGACGTCAAGGCTTAGGTTGTCTATTAGCATTACTCGGTTGTCAATCGTGTGACAAATAATGACAACATTTTCTTTGGTTTTGCTATTATTGTCGCTATTATCGTTTATCGCAGCTCAAACGTAAACGTACGCTAAGTGTAATTTCTTGTAACACACTGGGCTTACTGCTGAATTTTTTTCATCTCTACATTGCGGACATGCCAGATACTAGTACAGCAAAATTCGCACACGCAGATGATTTGATCCTGGCTGTGAACCATAACACCATGGAGGAGAGGGAAGGAATTCTGTGCAGAAACTGAATGTGATGGAGGAGTATTGTAGAAAATGAAGATTGACACCTCAATAACAAAGCGACCACACGTCAGCTAGTCATCTTGTGGCGCACAATCCAACTCCAAAGTACCTTGGTGTGACCTTGGACAGAACCTACAGAACAGCTAAAGTATCCACAAGAAACAATATCGTTCAGACCTTATGTCGCACGACGTAGAGATCAACAGCTGCAACCCTAGGACTTGTTTACAGTGCTACCAAGTACTGCTCACCCGTCTAAAGAATGAATATCCTGTTAATGAGTTGTTAAGGTCATTAACAAGTCTTTATTAACAGATCAGAATATACCTTGTGGGACCAAAAAAGAAGTGAGGATATCAAAGACATACAATGTGACATCCAGGATCATGTTAAAGGTTACCAAGGATGATCAAAGAAAGTCTTCCAAGAGCAAATATACCCACCAGAAGACCTCCTATACAATAGTATGAAACCTGGAGCTCAACTTCCCAGCATAGACATAGATTAATAAGTAACAAAACAGATATCTTAAAGAAAAAGAAATGTTTTAAGGGAATTCTCTTTTTATACTTAATTAAAAAGAAAAAAAAAAAGGAAAATAAAGTTTTTACGCAATTTTTTTTACCTCATTCTCAAAACAAGATTAACTGGTGGAACCTCCCCTTCACTACTTTCTTCATGTTCAGAATCCGACTGTTGGTTCACAATATTTAGGGGTTTTGGTTCAGTGTCCGTATCACTAGAAGCCCCCTCATCTCCTTCATCTTCACTCGACCAGACCCATTCGCCAGTTTCTTTTCTGTGAAGACGTCCAGAAGCTCCTGGTTGTCTCTTTGAAGCCTGCAAAAAATATTACTTTAAAAAAACGCTCACAATTTAAATGCAATAATTTACTTTTTGAACTCGAGTTTCTAAACTGGGTCCATTAGCAACCAATGTCGATTGAAGATATTTTTTATCTTTTGCTTTTTTGAAAAATGGATGTTTTAAAAGTTCCGAAGCAGATGGTCGCTTACTAGGCTCTTTTTGAAGACAATCAACGATCATTTTTCGAAAAGTTTTACCATAAGCCTGTTAAAAAATGATCATTTAATTGATATTTTTAAAGGATGAATTAAATTGTTTACTTTATATTGATCTTTTTCTTCAGCTCCTGTATCCAAGTTAGGTGGATCATTTTGTAATGTCAACATTAACACTTTCATAGGTGGATATTTATGATAAGGCGCTGTTCCAGTTGCCATTTCGATTGCTGTTATACCAAATGACCAAATATCTGCTTTGAAATCATAGCCATGGTCCTAAATTTAAAATTAATTTATTAAAGTGAAAAAAAAAGTTTTATATTTAATTTAATTTCTAAATTTAATAATTAATCAAATCTAATCTCTAAAAAATCATCTATACCATACTTGTTCCATGACTTCCGGTGCCATCCAACAGGGGGTTCCCACAAAAGTGTGTCTAACTTTTTGTCGGGAAAGATCTCGTCCTGTTGCCAACCAAGCAGAAACTCCAAAATCGGCAATTTGAACTGTACCATCATTTCCAAGCAAAATATTCCCCGCTTTTATATCTCTGTGGATTTGTCCATTGTTATGGAAATATTCCAATCCTTTCAAAACCTCCCTAAGCACAGTGGCTATCGTGGGTTCATCAAAAACACCATTTTTACAATTGGTTTTGCGCGTTTTGTGCTTTATTATATCCAAAAGGCTTCCACCTATTTAAAATTATTATCAAATTACACCACTTTAAACAACTTTTTGATTATTTTTACCTTCTAATAATCTCAAAACAAGCCACAATTCTTCTTTTACAACAAAACTAGTATGATAAGTTACGACGTTCTCATGATTGCAACTAGACATAGCTTGGATTTCTTTTAAAAGTTCGTCCATGGAAGTATTCCATTTTTCCAAATTGATACGTTTGATGGCACATTTTTCGTTTCTTGGTTTGCATAGTGCCTCGTGTACGACCGCGGTGGCTCCAACACCTTTAAATTGATAGAAATCACATGATTTTCAATCAATCAAATCAATTAACCACAATTCACTTTATAAAAGTGTTGCGAAAAAAGATTGATTAATTTATAGAATGATTAAGTACAAATAAAAAACTGTTGTAACTTATTAAATTTATCGCGTCGTAAACGTCAAAAGATAAAAAGGGGCGATACACCGATAAGAATTTTACGTTGACCAAATAAGAACATAACCTAGAAAATCATTGGGCCGGTTAATAAAAGGCTTTTAACGAATTGGTTAATAAAAATTAATAGATTAAAAGTTAAAAGTAAATGTTAAGGCGTTTAAATAATAATTTTACTTACCGATTACTTTTCCCAATTCGTAATCGTCTTTGGTATTCGACCAGGAAACGTTCGCCTGCGATGTAGAGGCCGCCATTTTTCGCGATAGGACGTTCCCGATATTACCGAGCGAAGTCCGTGCTGCGCGAGCGCAACTACTGAAGGACAAATCACACGTCCCGGACTTTTGACGGAATATTCCCGGAGATCCACACGGAACCACATCGCTTTGAGGCTTCCTAAAGGAGCACGATTCGTTTATAAATACACTCTTTAAATATAAACTTTTTATTTTATATCACCCATTTACAGGTACCTACTTTTTACCGACCACCAATGTACTTAAAAAACGGCTATTTTCAAATATCACTTGATCAGTTGCTTCTAATGTTATCTCTTCTTTACGTTTACTATTTGAATCAATTCTAAAATCAACAAAATTGAAATGAGAACGTTTAATTTTAAGATTATCATCAAATTCAAAAATAACCCCTCTAGCGCCATCTACACGTCATTATACAAAATAGTAACATATTTAAATTATTTATTAACAATAAAATCGACTTTATCGTTGACTCATAAAAAATTATAAGTCAATCTGAAAATATCTAGATAAAAGGTATAACTTAAATAGCTCATAATTTCCATTAATAGCGCTAATTTGTCATTCAAACAATTTTAGGTCAAATACTTTACTTATTCATTACAGTTTAAATTTATTTCAACAAACAAATCATATTAAAACTAAAATTAAATATAATTCTTTATATTTGAGATAAACATTTTAAAACTGTGAATTTGCAATTTTTATTCGGCGTAGAAAAAGTTTACAAACAACATTTGACTCGAGCAGTTTATGGCGGTAAGTAAATCATTTTAAATCGAATTTAACAAGACAATTTACGAATATAGACACCAAGGGGGGAATTATTGTTATTAATATGACCTTATAAAGTACCTTTATGTGCTATTTTTAGTTGGAAGAATATATTTATAGCTATATTTAGTTTTAATCGAATCAAAAAACACAAACTTACCTTTTTCCATTTCCAAATTGTAACGTGTTGTTATTATTGATATTCAGACTTGAATTAATCATAATTATAATTGAATAATTTAAATTCACTGAAATATGACACGACTCTCTCACTACTCTACTATAAAGTGATACTACTCTTTAGAAAATTCATTTCATATTCGCGAATAAATCGACGACAACAAAGTAAATACCGCTAAATAACGTTGTTTAAAGGTGATAATTGAAATCTTGTGCCCGTCAATCTTTCGATTAACGAAGGAAAGATGCCGAATTTTTCAAGGACCGCGTTTTAGAGCTGCTTAAATTTAACTGATCCTTCTTTTTAACGGCGTAACTTCTCGACATCATCAGTCTAATTTATTTGTTAAGGCCAATTAGGATAGATACACCACGTACGTGATGGGCAGGTTAAATACGAAGAAAAATTAAATACAGTAAAACTCCGTCCGTTTTATGAAAAATTTTTAATTTACACTTTAAACTGTTTGAATTAATAATTTTAATGCACCTATATTAGTTAGTGCCGAATAACAATGGCATTAGAGCTAACACTAGCACTCTCGGTCTCACACCACACCATTTATATATATACAAAAGGAGGCAGCTTCAAGTGCCTTATCACTGAAAACAGTTTCTTCACTCAAGTTGATGCAGGGGAACCTCAGAGGACACCTCTAAATCCTCAAGGAACCATGTCTAAATCACCTGATTGAAATTAAAACGGGCGTTATAGCGACAGAATACAATTTCAACCAGCCGTATAAGGTTATATTTAGAAGCAGGGATGATTGGGCGATGGGTGGGTCTCAACTAAAAAGAGGAGCCCTAGCCTGGTACACCGATGCTTCAAAGACAGTTAACTGCCTCTTAGCTCGGACATAACAATTTTCCAAGCAGAAGTTCTTGCTATAAACTTCTGCACCGCTTTGAACCTACAGAAGGGACAGAAAGGTTCATCCATAAATATTTTCCCAGACAGTCCGACTGATCTGAATGTGACTCCGTACTGATCAGAGAGTATGCCAGCAACCTGAGAGAACTCGCTAGGGGCAATAATGTTATCCTATGGTGGATTCCAGGTCACAGCAACATTGAGGGCAATGAGAAGGCTTACACGCTGGACAGAGAGGCAGCGAACACGCCCTTCATTGGATCCCAACCTGGTTGTGGACTACAAAAAAGCCACCTAAAACAAATAATCAACAGTTGGGAGGTCTCAAAGATAGCCTTACGCTGGAAAGAACTTTCAGGTCACAGACAAGCAAAGAGTATGATAACTCCGTCGCAAAACAAAACCAAAGAGCCACCTATAAGAAAATAAAAAAGGACCCAACCGAGGAGATAGTAAGAAATATGAAAGAACTGGTAAAATCCACAGAAATCCCAACAGATCAACAGAAAGGCTTCTTCGTACAGGCTCCAATACCACCAAGGATATATGGATTACCCAAAATCCATAAATCAGACGTCCCACTACGCCCTGTTGTCAGTTCCATAAATTCTCCCACCTATCAGCTAGCAAAACACCTTTCCAAGATTCTGTCTCCTTTTACAGGTAAAACAGAGTCATATGTCAGAGATTCCACACATTTTGTAGAATCAATTAGGAGTATGAAGTTAGACCCTCAAGATATGCTGGTAAGTTTCGACGTGGAATCTCTATACACCAGAGTACCAGTCAAAGATGCCGTGGATGGACTTCGCCAGAAACTCATCCCGGAGTGTTTGCCCAAGTATGTCCCAGGACTAGTGGAGTACTGCCTATCGTCGACATATTTCAGCTGGAAGGGGGAATTCTACGAGCAATGCGAAGGGGTAGCCATGGGATCACCTCCGTCTCCTGTGATAGCCAATTTTTACATGGGTATGTTTGAAGAGGAAGCGTTAAAGAAGAGTCCTTGGAAACCGAAGCTATGGGCCCGTTACGTCGATGAGACTTTCGTGATCTAGCAACATGGAAAAGAACAACTCCAGGAATTTCTAGACCTAGAGATTCATCGACATGGGAATAACATGAATAGAGAAGATGGTTGGGAACTTAGCCGCACATGGAAGATGCTAGTGAGCTCAACGAAGCCTTCTCCACCCGGATTAGCCAAAAACAACTTAGTTGGTAATTAGATACTAATTAGTTATTAATTACCTTTTCATGTATTGTCAAATTTTAACCGAATTCGTCACTTCGAACTTGTTTCTGAAGAAGGTTGCAACCATTGAGGTCTTATATATAATCTAGAGAGCGTATGTGGTGATGGTGGGGTAATCAGAAAGTCAGACATGTTGGATGTACTGACCTGAACTTAGCTATAGGTTCAAGTCTCTATTGTACCTACAATTATAACCTCACAATTCTCATAAACATATTGTTATTTTTATTAAAATTTGATTTTTGTAGAAAGTTTTCAAATTCTTTTCGTTTCACATATGTTTTTTTATAATTTGGTAGGTTGGACGATTATTTACAACAGTGCATAAAATGTTTCTGGTTACTTGACTTGGAATTAACAATTAAAGACCTCGGTGTAAGAAGGGGACGACTCCTTGTCTTGATAAATTGAGCTACTCCCTTCTTGCACCGAGGTCTTCAATTGAAGTAAAGTTTATTATTAAGGACTGTTCAGTTTTTTTTAAATAAACTAACTATTATTTATAAGCAAAGGTTAACGCGATCAATCAGAATTGCTTTAAATATTTTCTTCTTAGTTTATGTTAATTATAAGGGTTATGGCTAAAAATTATTAAGTTCTTTTAAAATAGCATATAATTAATAATTATTTATCAATAAAAAATTAATGTTTTGTTTTGGTTATTATTTTCTGTCTTTCCAGTTTATAATAATGTAAATTCTTGCATATATATCAGACTTTCGAATTTCCCGTTAAGTTGGTACATCTAACATGGCGACCTTTCTGGCTTCATTTTAGGCGTGGTGGGGACAATAGCATACGCACTCTAGATTATATATAAGACCTCAATGGTTGCAACATATATTTTTCAAAAAACGCACCCGAAAGTTTCTAGGTCTAGTGTTAGTTTTAGTTTAATTAACACCGGCCGTGAAAGCCTTCGTACTTATAAAACCAAAGAGGGTTTATGCCTCAGCAAAGGGTATTTAATGCCTCTTCCACATTGGACAAGCTGAGGATCAAACTTGTCGACTTTGCAACGACGAGTCAGAAACTGCTTAACATACTGTGCAATTGCGTCTGCAGAGGCCGTCTAAGACACAAAATTTTTGGTAAAACTCTCTTGATACCTACCGACATAAAGGTTCAAGACCTCAGGGCAATACTAAAGTTCATCAAGGACCTACATTTGCTCTAATCTTTTGGAGGGCTAAAGTTACAATAGATCCTACAGGTCGCGGTAACGAGAGGGCCGGCTCCCCCCAGCCCGGCAGCAATAATAATAATAACACTAGAACTAACATTAGATCTACAACTAGAAACATACTGGTTAGCCGTTCTTAAGATTAGGAGTCGACAAAACAAGAAACTTACTTCTTGTCTTAAAGTAAACTTCTTGTCCTGAAAAAACGTCAAGAAATAGCGACAATTTCAAGGCTTCTTCTGTCTTATTTTGATTCAAGAATCTTGAAAATCTTGATATTTCTTATCTTGATACAACGGTAAATCCCAGTTTAACCTCTTTAATAACTACGTACCTACTTATTTTATTTGAAGCGTGTGCGGCTTTTTTCAATGGCAAGATTTATTAAAACATGCGGTCCAAAAGTTTCTTTAACTACTGATGGTTGGTCATCATATGGTATGAAGGGATATCACTGCTCATTTTGACGACAATAATTGGAATCTTCTTCTTGACTTCGTTCAGGCCGAAGGAAAACATTCTGGTGAATGAAGAAGTGGATCAAGATAAACATTTTCTGTTATTTTCTGTCAAAATGAAATTTTTGGAAACAATTGCTGAAATAGAAGAAAACTGTCAACAACTACGACTGTCATCACCTGCCTCAAACTGGTCAAGCCAATCGCCATACAGTGTGACATCGGACAACACCGAATTTGTTATTGATAGACACCAGTATCCTATAGTGGCACCAAAAACCCAACTATGTGTCATCGGGAGATGGTCACACTGATATCCTTCCAGTAACATCCCAAGATTCGGCAAATAGTATGGAAGAAGAGTTTGATTTAGGATTAACTTTAGCAAATTACAATATTAAGTTTAAGTAAATGCCAACATAAATAAAACATTATTACTTAGTGTTTTGTTTTACTTACCTTAATGTTACTAACAATCTTTTAGTGCTTGAGATACAGTTACGAACAACATTTTGATATTTTATGTGGAGTGAAATCAATTCAAGTAGGACATCGAAACTGTTGATTGACATTCTGGTGTAGTTAAAAAATACTTGAGAGTGTGCTCTTAAATCTTCGTAGGACCGCACAAATTGCCCTTTCACTGATCTATCACTTAATAGGGGATGTACCCAGAATTTTTTTCGGCGTTTCTTTTGACGCTTTTTTAAAAGAAGAGTACATATTCATGCTACCTTGGTGAAATCCATATTTTACTATTCCAACCGTCCGATTTGAAGTCGATAATGCGCACTGAACTTGATCGCCCGATGAAACAAGCGTTACATGCGCGACCAATTCCATAATCGGACGATTTCACACGGCCGACAACTTTAGCGTTTATGCGCTCCTTGGAACAACAAACCCTACTCGCTCAAGAATTAAAGGACAATCGATGTTATATTCGATAAACTTTTGTTGAAATTTTTCATAAAACGCGTTTCTTCTGTCCGTCAAGGAAACCATATTGTGTCGCGCACGCAAATCATTTTGTGGTATACCTCGCTCAGGGTAAATTCGATCAGATTTGTAAGAAAGAAATTTTAAGAATCTACGATGGACTCGATCAAGGCTTAAGAACTCACACGCATATAAGGGACTCCAAATCAGGCAAGTGTATTCTAACTTGCTCAGAATTTAAGCACAATACAAGGTCTTTAATAAACTGACACTTGTGAAATATTTAGACATACGCATCGCAAAACCTAAGGACCTAAAGGCCTCCGAACACACATTATTGATATGTGTTTTAAAATTAAGACTTGCATCAAACAGGACCCCCAAATCCGTGTACTTCTCAATACGACTTAAAGTGCTGGCAGCAATATTGTAAGGATATATGCATGGTGACGAGCATCGGCTATAAGTAAGTACACAACATTTATCTATATTAAGGTTAAGTTTGTAGGTCTTACACCATTGCACTATTGTGTTTAAGTTGTGCTACAGCTTATCTGTATCTGCCACCGATGAGACTTCGGCAAAGATCTTGATATCATCAGCATATCCCAAAATCTGACAATCAATGTTTAGAAGTAAGTCATTTATGAAAAGAGCAAACAATAGAAGGCCCAAATTTGATCCCTGTAGAACCCCTGAGGTAAGAGTGAACTCATTAGAAAAATATCCATTGTAAGCAACATAACATTTTCTTTCTATGTTGCCAATAAGAGGGCAGAAGTTGAATTGCTGATTCCATGGTGAATCAGATCAAAGGCTTTGGGTAGATCGGTGTATACAACATCCACTTGCCCACGCCTATCCAAGGTGGTACAGATAAACTCGGAAATAGTAGCCAAGTTGGTAATTGTAGAGCGACCGGAGACAAAACCATGCTGGGAAGCTGACACAGAGGGGCGTGTGCTGGTGTACATAAAAGTATATAATAACTTTTCAAATAATTTAGCAAAATTGGAAATTAATCGAAATTGGTCTATAGTTTGAGAGGGACGTACGATCATCCGTTTTATAAACAGGCACAATTCTTGATCGTTTCCATCGTTCAGGAAATTCACATGACGTAATGGACAAGTTAATAATAAATTTAAGAGAGCAAGCAAATATGTAATCTGACGTCGCGCCTTTATCTTACCTACATAAAGAAATAAGGCGCGACGTCCTGTCTGGGACGCACCATCTGTTCCGATTGGACGGAACCCCCGTCACCCCGCATAGCTTATTTCTGTTTCTCTTTCATTTGTAATTCATTAAATCGCTCTTAAAAAATTAGGGAGCTCTAATTTTGAAAAACTGATAACGGAATCCGTCTACCGACATTATTTGACATATTTCGGCCAAAAAAAACTGTATAGAATATCGAAAAAATAAAACATGCCACTCATTAAGAACACATCAGGCTACCACCTGTTCAAAATTCAAATTTTTTCGTACGATAGTTTTCGAGAAAAAAAATCGCAAAGTTGACAAAGTTGCCGGTACAGTAAAAAATCGGATACTTTTTTCATTTAACTCGCGATAAAAAGAAAACCGTGGATCCGAGTGCGGGAAGTTAGCCCCCATTTTTTGATTTTAAAATTTTTCATTGTTGTTCTAGATTGTTCTAGAGTTGTTCTACATTGTTCCAAAGCGGCAAATAGAAAAAATAAAAACTCGGCGAAAAAAATTGAAAAATCGGGTTTTTTGACTAGCCCCCCATTTTTGGAAAAATCAGATTTTCTTTGTTGTTCTGGGTTGTTCTAGAAAATTTTGTTATTGTTCTAGAAAATCAAAATTATGGGATACATCATTACGAAGTTATAACTAAAAATAGGTTTGGTTGCCAAAATGTCTAGTTGATTGCTGTGACCATAGTTTTTCTATTTTCAATTCCATAAAAAAAAAAAGGTTTTTCTGGTTACACGGACATTAATTTTGCAAAATCATATCTTCTTAAAAATACAGCAAAATGCAAATCTTACAAGAAAAATAATTGTTACAACTCTTAGTTACTTCTAAGTTACACTTAAAAATGTAAATTAATAACGCAAAACAAAGTGGTAAAATGTCAAGTATGCTTTGAATTCGCGAATGAAAGCCTACTAAAGATAACAAATGAATTCAATTGTCAATTTTCGTTGATTAAAAGCGTCATGAGTGGTCATTATTCTGCCTTATTCTGCATGGCCACTCTGTTCGGCATGTTAGCAGGGATCTTCGAGTTTCCTCTTCTGTTATTCAGCGTTTATGGAATCGGTTTCGGGAGATTGGCCAACATGTTAGCAGAGCTGGATAAGGTCGAAATCGAAAAAGTACTCAAAATCAAGACCGATTTCTTGTCCTTTTTTGTCTACTGCCACAGCATGAGACCTCCTAAACGACCTAAGACGAGCACATAGAATAGAAATTTCTGATCAAACTGCTAGAAATAGATTAAAAGAAGCGAATTTGAAACCTAGAAAACCTGTCCGCGAACCACACCTTACGCAGCATCACAAAGCAGCGCGAGTGAGGTTAGCTCTGGATTACAGAGATTGGCAACTTCGTCACTGGACGCCTGTACTGTTTACAGACGAGTCCAGATTTCGGTTAACTCGTTCCGATGGTCGAGTACGTGTATATAGACGTCCTGATGAATGCTACGCAGCCGCTACTATACAGGAAGTGGATAGATTTGGTCGGGAATCTGTTATGGTTTCGGCTGGAATCAGTATAGACAACAGAACTGATCTTGTTGTTGTTTCTGGTATACTAAATGCCATGAATTATATCGAAAACATCTTGGAGAACCATGTGGTGCCTACGTCATATGGGGTCGGTCAAAATTTCATCCTAATGCAGAACAATGCAAAGCCACATACCGCCGGCATCACCAGAAACTTTTTGCAATTCAGATCATGAAATGTCCGGCTTTAAGTCCTGACCTGAATCCTATTGAACACGTCCTATTCAATTGAGATAGCAAAATAGCAGTAGCTAAAAATAGCTAATGGCTACTGCTATTTTTCTACCTTAAGCGCCATTCACACGATCAATATACATATATTGTCAATATCTAAGTATTGACAATATTATTGAACGTGTGAATAGAAAGATTGACATATTGTCAATATTAAAAATATTGATGGGATGGTTTGACGAAAACGAAAATATTTGATGTATTGACAGTCTGAGGGAGATATTGACCACCCTACGTTAGTAGGATTATATTACGGATTATATCGCGTACTAATGAATTCAGACAGATATACTTTAATGGACGAAAGTGCTATTAACTCCCAGGATGGTTCATTAACACATGTTAACATGACATGACATCTTTGACAGCCAACGCAAAACTAAGTAGATTGTCAATAAATATTGATAGTTTGAAGCAATTACAGTTTGTCAATATTTATTGGCCATATTGACAATATTTTATTGACAATATATATTGATCGTGTGAAGGGCGCTTTAAATGAATGGGAAATCATGAAACTTCAAGGCTATATTTCTCGAAAATTTTGTTATGTAGCTAATATTAATTTTGGCGGTATCAAATTCAGAAAAAAATCCTCTTTCATATTCCATAATAAAAATGGGGGACTGCTATTTGAAAAAATAGCGATGCCGTCGGAACTTGTTTAAAAATAGCGGAAGAAATTTGAAATCTATACCAAAAAATTGTAAAAAATTTAAATCCTTAGACCCGTCTCAGCGATTTTTCCATAAACTGTTATTAGTTGTTTTAACAAATTTATCCGTTACTTTTGGGAAGCTCTGTATAATTCTTCATCCGAATTTTAATATTTTATTTTATTAATATATGAGAAAGAATGTAGTATACAGGATGTCTCACGTAACTGGTTCGTTAGAACTTTTTTAGGTTCCACTATTCGTAGAGGTTTGAAATTTTGGTAGCATGGGTTGTTCATTCTAAACTTTCAATCTAAAATATTTTCAAGATGGCCACCACTTCCGGTCTACCGAAAGTAGACCACAACTTCGTTATTTTAAATGGAATGCTATAGTTTTTATTACACCTTTCAATTATACATAAAAAAATATGTTGACTTTGATAAAAGTTGTTGGTACCTACCATTTTTTGTTTTCGAGTTATTTTGATTTTAAGCTTTTTTTGGCAAATTTCACCATGCTCTTTAAAAGCCTATATCTCAGTTAACGTTCATTAAAAAAAACCTCTAAATTGGCACGATTACTCTTCAGATGTTGCCAAATAGATTGTCATTTCTTGTATCAGAGTATCTTATACAGGGTGGTCAAAAATTGAATTACCGTTTCTCCATATTCAATGGCTAGAAAGTCGAAAATTTTAAATGGAATACCCCGTATTTTTTTACCCTATCAGAAAGGGAATTTAATTCTCTACAAATTATCTATAAACATTCCTATACCTATTTATTGTAGTTTCCCTGATATTGGGACATTAATCAAAGCATGCACGGAATGCGGGAAAACGTTTGATTTTTTTATTAGAAGGCCATGGAATTTTGACAGTTTTTGGTCCATATTTGTGTTATTGTTGTTGTTACTTACTTTTGATCACGAGTGAAAGTCATTGTATATCATGGCAAATTATTCCAACGCCGATATTTTAAATTTGTTTTATATTCATGGCGAATGTAATAAATTTTTGGATAGGACGTGTCGAACATTTAATGAGAGATATCCAAACCTAACGCCTATCACAAAAAAAAATTTCGAAAAATTGAAAAGGGTTTTCTTAGTTCTACAAACATCGAAACAACAAGAAACCGTAAATTCCCTATCACCAGTGATGAAGATAATGAAATAAATGTCTTATCATATTTTATTGCTTACCCAAATTCTTCAGTAAGAGGTGCCTCGGTCGATTTAGGTAAGTAATATCTGCTAAGAAAACTTCCTTAATAAATAAAGTGAACTCTTTAGGAATATCTCGCCCATCATTGCATCGAATATTACGCTGATACTAAATGCATACAATATCTTACAGGGCCTTTTACCGGAAGATTACATAAAACGACAGCAATTTTGCGAATTTATGTTAGTTAAAATTCAAGAAAATCCTTTATTTTTATCGCGACTTATTTGGACGGATGAATCAAAATTTTCGAGGGATTACGAGGGTATTGTTAATAGACACAATTTACATATTTGGGCTGCCGAAAATCCTCATGCTGTCAGAGAGGCAAATTTTCAACAAAAATTTAGTTTTAACGTTTTTGGTTTTTTAATGGGAAACCAATTTCGTTTTGAAATTTACGATGAAAATTTAAATAGTCAACGATACTTAAAAATTTTAAGAGGTACAGTTACTGATTTTTGCGAAAGTGTGCCTCTTAACACATTTATAAATTGTTGGTATCAACTGGATGGAGCTCCAGCACACTCTTCAGGGCAAATTTACCAACAATTAAACAATTTGTTTGATGACCGGTGGATTGGAAGAAATGGACCATGGCAATAGCCTCCACGATCTCCAGATTTAACACCATTGGATTTTTATTTGTGGGGTCACTTAAAAAATCAAGTGTACAATTCACCGGTCAAGCACGCGTCAAGAGTTGCGTGCACTACGTACTATTGATGGCGACCAACTTCTACGGGCCACAACCGTAGAAGTCAAAAGAAGAGTTGAAAAATGTTTAATGGTGAATGGTCAGCATATTGAACAGTTTTAATTTTTTTATAATTTTAAGTTTTTGTTTTTTTATATGTTATTCATTCTAATTTCTGTTATTAAATTGTTGTTTTTTATTGTTTCATTTATTCGTTTTTCTGTTGGTTATTTTTGGTAAATAAAACCGTGCAAGCTAAAGGTTATTCAACCATAGTTAATTGTAGAAATAATACCAATAATAATTTAAATAAATTCAACGATGAACTGTCAAAATGTCTTGACCTGCTAACAAAAACACAAACGGGCTTTGGGATTCTATGTCTGATTTTGATTAATTTTCCAATATCAGGTAAACTACAATAAATAGGTATAGGAATGTTTATAAATAATTTGTAGAGAATTAAATTTCCTTTCTGATAGGGTAAAGAAATATGGGGTGTTCCATTTAAAATTTTCGACTTTCTCGCAGTTGAATATTGAGAAACGATAATTCAATTTTTGACCAGCCTGTATAAGATTCTCTGATACAACAAATGACAATCTATTTGGCAGCATCTGTAGAGTAGTCGTGCCAATGCAGAGCTTTTTTGAATGATCGTTAGCTGAGATATGGGCTTTTAAAGACCATGGTGAAATTTGTCAAAAACACTTAAAATCAAAATAACTCGAAAACAAAAAACGCTAGGTACCAACAACTTTTATTAAAGTCAACATATTTTTTTACGTATAATTGAAAGGTGTAATAAAAATTATAGCATTCTATTTAAAATAACGAAGTTGTGGTCTACTTCCGGTAGACCGGAATGGGTGGCCATCTTGAAAATATTTTAGATCGAAAGTTTAGAATGAACAATCCATGCTACCAAAATTTCAAACCACTACGAATAGTGGAACCTTAAAAAGTTCTAACGAACCAGTTACGTGAGACACCTGTATATAAATATATCTCTGTGTGGGTGGGACATAGAGATATTTACTTTTTAATACATAATGTATAGAAAATAGAAAAACTATGGTCACAGCAATCAACTAGATATTTTGGCAGCCAAACCTATTTTTAGTTATAACTTCGTAATGCTGTACCCCATAACTTTGGTTTTCTAGAACAATAACTAGAACAACCCAGAACAACAAAGAAAATCTGATTTTTCCAAAAATGGGGGGCTAGTCAAAAAAACCCGTTTCTTTGGTTTTTCTCGCCAAGTTTTTATTTTTTCTGTTTGCCGCTTTGGAACAATGTAGAACAACTCTAGAACAATCCAGAACAACAATGAAAATTTTTAAAATCAAAAAATGGGGGCTAACTTCCCGCACTTCGTGAATCCGAAAATTTTCAAATTAACATACGTTACGTAGAAATTTTCAGTGATTACAAGAAACTTTGTCGCAATTTGTTTTATAGAACGGTTTCGAAGATATCGATCTCTAAAGTGAGGGGCCTTGACTTTTTGCATGGGTAGTAGTCGCTTAAATTCGTTATAAAATATAATTCTTTTTGTTTTGATCCATTTTTTGTGATAAAAGTTTTTAATATTAATATGTCATGAATAAGCAGTGTAATAAATAACTTAATAGAACAACTTGGGGAATAACCCAAGTTGGATTTTATCTGTGAGTGCTAACATTTATATTTAAATTTACTGATTTATTAATTAGATAACATTAATAGTATGACTTAAAAATGTTTTGTCCATTATATTGAGGTTTTATTGTAACAGTTTATAAATTGAATTGTCAATTTTTTTCATGAAAACATTTATTTAAAACTTAAAACCCATTTTATATTTATTACATGTACAGAATGAATCAAACAAAAGTTCTTATTCTAAATAAAGATGGTCATTTTCGTTTTTAGAAAAAAAAATTATTAACCTGATTACGATAATATTAATAATATGTAATAACTTAATATTTTTTCAAAGCTTTTCTAATGAGTGCGAGTCTTTGTTTGTGTGCTTCCGTGGTTAAACTTCTCTTATAAGGTTTGAGTTCATCCGTACCAAGTCCAGGAACCCACATGTTGAAATTACGGCCTAAAAAATAAATAATAAAGAACAAAATCGAAACCAAATTAATAATTTACTTATAAATTGTTGAATATCTTTAACTTCAATATTATTCACGTGACGATGTTTTGCTATTAAACTTGCGCCATTTAACACTCGATCAACAAACTCATCGACGTAACTCAATAAAATTTCTTCAACTTCATCTTCCATATAAATATTTGGGTCAATATCTCTCACCAGGTCAGCCATTCGTGTTTTCGTTAAAACCTTAAATACAAATTAATTAAATTTCTTATATTTTTAGGTAAAAGAAGATTACCTGAAGAGATTCAGAAGGGCCAGATGATTGTGTAACATTTTTAACAGGACTAGTCCCTTGCACAGGGACGGTTTGAACATTAACTATACTTGAACCAGCTAAAGGCATGGTATCCATAATGACATCAGTTCGTATATCCCCTTGGCTTATGGTGTTTTGTGTTGTATGGGTAAGTGCTGTCGCTATCGGAATACTGTTGTTTGAATTAACGTTCACCACATTATGAGACAACGGGACTTGGTTAATAACAATATTTTGGGGCTGAATTATGTTGTTGGTTAGTGAAGGTAAAGACATTTTGATTGATTAAATTTTTAATGTGTTCACCGAAAGGTTCGAAATTTTTTTAATTAAAAGTTGTTTTTATGTGAAAAACTGCGAGATCGTGCGAGGTGAAGAGGACTTAAAAGCTAAAACTGACTTACAGAAGTTGTTTTGCAGGTTAGGTGACAATGAAACAACTTCACACCAATAAAAAATATCACCTACTATTTTTAATTTTTATTATTAATTAAAAAAATTATAAAAATAAATTAATCAAAATAAAAAAATCGTTAAACTAATTTAATTTTATTATCAAAAAAGAATTAGCAGTTTTTATAGATTACAAATGAAGTTAGATGCGTCACTTTTGATAGATAAAATAATGATCTAACCTCAAACAACAAAATAAATAATATTTTAGAATCCTAATTATGGGTGTAACAGTTTTACAACATTTTCCTATCCCCGAAAATCAAACGGGGCCCACTACAATAGAATGGATAACCAAAAAAATAACCGCACTGGGAGCAATGCAACAAGGTCAATTTTTAGTCGATTGTGAAACATACATTTCAGTCCCTCAATTAGGAGCTCAAAGAACTGTACACGTTCTACACAATTCAGAACAACCAGCGACCGTTTTTTCTATACTCGAAACAGGGGCGAAAACCATACCTTTAATAACAGATGGATTATTTGATTTATTAATAATTAAAATGGTAAATTTTTACCAGAAACAAATTAAAATTGAATCGAAAGGGCCTAGATTTGAAATTGGTGATTTTTGTGTGAAGATTGGTTGTGTTACGATGAATTCGGCGTTTAAAGGGATTTTAGTTGAGGTTGAATATAGACCTTGTGATATTCCATCGATGTGTTGGAATTTACTCAGAGAATTTTTACAAGGATTTTTAGGAAACGTTGTTTTAAATAATCCACCACCATATTTACAAAATAGATTACAAGAGGTGTATACACCTATTGATACTATTCAACAGTATTTGGAACATTTTACTTCTTATCGGAAAAGTGTTGGGACATTTCAAAATGTAAAATAGGTTAAGATAATAAATAAGGTTTAAATAAAATATTTTTTTTGTACTTTCACTGATTTATTTTGGTATATTTTTGTCTGACTAGTTTCGCCCTAAAGGCATCCTTAGAGACTTTGTTTAAAATGTAATATACAACCAAATCTTGAAAAACATTGTAGTAGTTCAATAAAATATCTTAATAAATAACATTTAATCCTGAAATTACATGAAAAACTCTTAAAAATCTTAAACACCATGTTACATTTTAAAATGGAGAAAAATTAAATTATACACATTAAATTATTATATTAATTATTAAAGTTTATTTGCAAGTGAACTACTCTGAGTTTGATATTTCAGCAAGTTATCGATGAAAATTGCAACATCGAAAACTTTATCAAAACTTCTAATATGGCTTTCTCAAAAACTAAAAGTTATTTTTCAAAACGTGTTCGTTCATTGGAAAGAGGACACTTTTATTAACACTTTGGGAAATTTTCATACCCATATTCCAAGAAATGGATTTTATACGAATTTTTAAAACTTAATCGGCGAAAATTGTAAAATTCGAAGAAATTGTAGATTATTTCAAAAATTTATTTCTCAAGAACTAAAAGTGATTTTTCAAAACGGTTTTTTGCATTAAAAAGAGGATACTTTAATTAATCATTGGTGATATTTAACAAAGATTCTTAAAGAAATAAATTTTATAGCGAATTTTGAAAGTTATCGATGAAAATTGCAACATCGAAAATTTTATCAAAACTTCAAATATTGTTTTCTTAAAAACTAAAAATTATTTTTGAAAACGTGTTGATTCATTGAAAAGAGGACACTCTTATTAACACTTTGAGAAATTTTCATACCCGTATTCCAAGAAATGGATTTTATACGAATTTTTAAAACTTAATCGGGTGAAATTACAAAATTCGAAAAAATTGTCGATTATTTCAAAAATTTTTTCTCAAGAACTAAAAGTGATTTTTCAAAACGGCTTTTTGCATTAAAAAGAGGATACTTTAATTAATAATTGGTGATATTTCCACAAGGATCCTTCAAGAAATTAATTTTATAGCGAATTTTGAAAGTTATCGATGAAAATTGCAACATCGAAAATTTTATCAAAACTTCAAATATTGTTTTCTTAAAAACTAAAAATTATTTTTGAAAACGTGTTGATTCATTGAAAAGAGGACACTCTTATTAACACTTTGAGAAATTTTCATACCCGTATTCCAAGAAATGGATTTTATACGAATTTTTAAAACTTAATCGGGTGAAATTACAAAATTCGAAAAAATTGTCGATTATTTCAAAAATTTTTTCTCAAGAACTAAAAGTGATTTTTCAAAACGGCTTGTTGCATTAAAAAGAGAATACTTTAATTAATAATTGGTGATATTTCCATAAGAATCCTTCAAGAAATTAATTTTATAGCGAATTTTGGAAGTTATCGATAAAAATTGCAACATCTAAAATTTTATCAAAACTTCAAATATTGTTTTCTCAAAAACTAAAAGTTATTTTTGAAGACGGGTTGGTTCATTGGAAAGAAGACACTTTTATTAACACTTTGGGAAGTTTTCATACTCATATTCCAAGAAATGGATTTTATACGAATTTTTAAAACTTAATCGGACAATCTTACAATAAAAGTTAATTACTTACAAATTATGTTTCTTAAGGAAATACCATAATGAAACCATAAAACGTTTATAACAATATTGGAGATGTAAAAAGTTTATGAAAAATAAAACGTGAAAAGTGACAACTATATTAAAATAAACAAATCAGTAATCGTCAATCAAATTACATCACAAATAAAATTCATTTATTTTTATTTATTTGAAAAAAATATGAATAAATGTTACTCAAATTTTCTGTATCTGACTTGAAATTTACAATATTATTTTCAGCGTTAATATGAAACATTTCAAGGATAATCTGTTGTGATAATTTGATTCCTTGTCCAAAATTATTGTGTTTTCAAAATCAAAAATATGGTTATGGTCAAAAACGCGTTTTGAGAGAGCACAAGATGTTTTTTTTAAATTAGTGTCACTTTTGTGTTTATTAACTCTACTTTTTAATCATTGTTTAGGTTGTCCAATGTATTTACCATTTTTTTATATTGTTTTAATTGTGTCGATGTATTAAAATTTTTACTGATGTTATGTTGTAAATTAGTGGAAAATATGAATTTATTAAGGAGTTTTCTTTGATAACCATTATTTTCAAACATATTACGTAAGATTTTTAGATTCTTATCTAAAATTATCGATAAAAATTGCAACATCGAAAATTTTATCAAAACTTCAAATATTGTTTTCTTAAAAACTAAAAGTTATTTTTCAAAACGGGTTTCTTCATTGGAAAGAGAACACTCTTATTAACACTTTGGGAAATTTTCATACCCATATTCCAAGAAATGGATTTTATATGAATTTTTAAAACTTAATCGGCGGAAATTGCAAAATTCGATTGTCGATTATTTCAAAAATTTATTTCTCAAGAACTGAAAGTGATTTTTCAAAACGGTTTTTTGTATTAAAAAGATGATTTTTAGTTAATAATCGAAAGTGATAACAGCGACAGTTCTGTTAGTAATGAATGTGATGATGAATTATAAGCGAAGAGAAGAAAACTAGACGAAACTGCAACAAGAGATTTTATATATTGTATTAGGATTGTTACAATGACGTTGCTAATGAAACGCAATATATTAATAAAATAGTACAATTCATTATTATTAACGACAAGTTAACTGTATGTTATATAATTTTTCTATAAAGATAATAAGTATCTAAAACTCGCTACTACAATTATTTACAAAATGAGATCAATTAAACAAAGTTGTATAAGTAGTAAACTATTAAAATCGAAATTAATTATAGTTACATTGAGTTGCTACATTAAATTGTACTTACATAAAAATTCAACTACAGTTAATATAACTACAGTTTAAGATCGGTATTTACAAAATTCACACAGCTCTTCCAAATTATTTTTGCAGCTATTTTTTCAGAATATTTGATTCATTATGAACCTCTTCAGCGTAGT
>NW_019281345.1:15963-26622 GCF_000648695.1 Onthophagus taurus | reverse complement strand
CGGATTACATTCGAGAAAATACGGTACTCCTCCTGGTTTAAAAACAGAGTATAGGTTGTTGTATACTTTTATTGAACTTGAATATTTTTATTGAGACCTTAGGTTATGTTATATGAATTTAATACAAAAAATTGAAATAATAAAATTCGAATAATTAATTTTAAATTTAATAACTTTTAACTAGCGCCATCTTTTGCCAGTCGATCGTTTCTACTGGCAATTGCGGACTTACAGTCCTTACAATTCGCCGCGTGTAACTATGTAAACCTGTACTGGAAGGATTATAAACAAATTAGTTTAAGAAATTTATAAAGAAAATCTTTTATTGTAATAAAAATAGTTTTGTTATCAGCACATATATTCTAGGGTAATACAAATGCTAAATAAAAAATATGTTGGTAACACATTTAAAACTTCATCATAACCGTCAGCAGTTGAAAAAAAAATTAACTAAAAATTATGAATTCAGATTTTAAGGAAGGATTAAAACAATTTGAAATAGCAGCGAACACAATTATTGATACGTGCTTAACCGAAATAAAATCAACGGTAAATATAAAGGAAAACAGTGAAATAAACGGTAAATATCTAAATAAAAAAATCAAACTGATCTTAAATTAATCTATTCTCTCCTTTTTAAGGTGTAATTGCTGAACATAACAAACTAACTAATGATTTAGAGACGATTTGCGAACATGAAGTTGAAGAAATCAATAAATTGAAAGAGGAAATTGTAAAGATACACTTTTATAACCAATAAACACAATTTCATTATTTCATTTTAGGAAGAACTAAAAGATCTCTTAAAGAAGAGAACTCAAGCCAAAGAGAAATTAAAATCTTCACTAAAAGTTTTAGAAACGTCTCATAATCAAGCGATGAATGAAATGAAAGAAATTAAGTTGTTGGAAGAAAGTTTTATAACCCTAACTGGAATTAATTTTGTTTCTTCTCGAAGTCATATCTCTGGGTGTATCCTTTCCCAAAATTTGCCAAAATGTAATAAAGATTTAAGTGTATTTCTTTGACTTTTACCTAGATATTGAAGATAGAAAAAACAAGAAACTTCAGCCCTTTTCATTAAAAAGAAATGCAGGAGAAATTAATAAAAAACTTACTCAAATATTGAAAGAAATATATAATTAATATTTTATAATAATAAATATTCAAATAAAAATGATTTTAATTAAAATATTAAAAATGACAAGTCAAGTTTATAGGTTATGTTAACCTAACCTTAAAATTTCGTCAAATCAAAACTCGCATTCTTAGTTTATTTTCCCATATATTTAAGTTATTTTAAAATGTCAACACGATGGTAAGTGTAGACATAAATTAATAACTCTTAATTTTGTCTCATTCTATTTAATATTAAGGTATCCAATTTATCAAAAAGGTGGTCCACAGCTACGAGTTTTTCTTCCTAATTTCTGGTTAAAACTAATTAAACCGGTCCACGATCAACCACCAAATGTAGTCCAATTTTCGTGTTCTATGGAAATGACCAGACATGATATTAAAAATTATTTGGAGAAGATTTACGATGTTAAAGTGAGTGATGTTCGAACGAGGATTATGTTGGGACAAACGAAAAAGCAACAAGGAAGAGGGAATATTATTAAAGAGGATGATGTTAAATTAGCTTATATTACCATGGTAAAATAGATTTTTTCATTTTATAATTTGAGCTAATTAAATTTGTTGTTGTAGCCGAAAGGTACTGTTTTTGAATTTCCTAATATTTTTCCGGAGGAGGAGGAAAAGAAGAAAAAAAGTGATGCAGAGAAATCTTTAGAAGATACCAAGAAGAATTATAAAAAGTTTTTGAATAGAAATAGTAAAAGGGTAAACATGCCTGGTTGGTTTACTATTTAATTAATTTTTTTTTATTTAATATGGTAATTTGTAGTAAAATTGATTTATTTTAAAAATAAATCTTATAATGAGAGTTTATTGTTTTTATAGAACGTTTGTTTTTATGGTTATTATTATTATTTTATTGTGGTTATAAGGAAAAAAAATGACAGTTTGGGGATCACTAAAGAGTCATAAAAACTACATTCTTAGATAGTTTAGAACTGTGGTATTGTGGGTTTACATTAAACACTGTTATGTTATGGTTTAATCACTCTATTAGCAATTTATACTTTACAAGAAAATAACAATCTGTTTAGAGTGCGGGAAGTTAGCCCCCCATTTTTTTATTTTTCAATTTTTCATTGTTGTTCTAGATTATTCTACAGTTATTCTACATTGTTCCAAAGCGGCAAATAGAAAAATAAAAACTCGGCGAGAAAATCGAAAAAACGAGTTTTTTGACTAGCCCCTCATTTTTGGAAAAATTAGATTTTCTTTGTTGTTCTGAGTTGTTCTAGTTGTTGTAGTTATTGTTCTAGAAAATCAAAATTATGGGATTCAGCATTACAAAGTTATAACTAAAAGTAGGTTTGGCTGCCAAAATCTCTAGTTGATTGCTGTGACCATAGTTTTTTTATTTTCAATTCCATATTACAAATACACTCAGTTCCAAAAAAAGTGACGCACTTGATTTTTGACCTAATTTTAATATATTATATTTTTTAAACCAGTGACCTAATTCATCCCATAAATGTTCGATAGGGTTCATATCGGGGCTTCTCGCAGGCCATTGTAATGTGGTGATACCCGTAGCTTCTAAGAAGTTTCGCACTATTACTGCGGTGTGTGGTCGGGCATTATCCTGCATCAATATAAAATTATTGCCCACTAACTCTGCATGAGGTAAGATATACTGTTGTATAATGTCAATGTAAATTTGGGCCATCATCGACCGCCTCACCGGAAAAACATGAAGGGGTGTCTTTCCATTCATTGACATCCCTCCCCACACCATAACCGACCCACCATTAAAGCTTTCGCGTTCTGTTATTAAATTCTGATTAAACCTTTCACCAGTCCTTCTCCATACTCTTTTTCTTCCATCCACCATGTTAAGGCAAAATCTTGACTCGTCCGTAAACAAGACATTCGGCCATTCAGGAATATTCCATTCTCCATAATTTTGTAACAAACCGCATTTTGGGATTCGAAAGCGATTAAAAAATAAAACGCAATACATTGTAGTAAACAGTAAGAACCATTGTAAAGGCAGAACTTTGTAATTTAATTACGAAGTTGCGTCTTGAGAACCGAGGGTCCAGACTAAATACTACGTAGGCGGTTCTGGCAGGAATGTGTCGAGGTGGCAGTTAGAGTAGATGGAGCAGGGAAGAAATGAAGAAAAAATCAGGGAGTCGGTTACGGGATTGGAACAGAAAAGCATCGGGCGAAACCGGGAAATTAAAGTTTTTGGTGTGTTTTAAATTTGAGACGTGCGATTTGAACTTATAGCAATTTAGTTATAAAATTCGTTGAATTGGATTCTTTTTCTTCGATGAATATTTTATTTTAACAAACGGGTAAGCGTTATTAAAATCTTATAACTTCCGATTTCTCATTGAACCTGCTAACCACCTCGGCAAATTTCGTAATGATGTTGTTGAATAGATTACGTCGTATAATTTTTACTTTTTAAAATCTTTGTTCAGTTGTTTTTTTTTATATATAATATAATACGTTCTTTTTCAAAAATAAAATAACTTTATTCTTTAGCAGTGAAATTTCGTTTTCTTTCAATCTATTTTTATTCTTAATTCCCAATTACTGCTGTTCGCTTTCAAGTGAACGAATGCAGTGTGCCAAACTCTAACTTATTGTTAGTCATTGCTAGCTATCAAGAAAAGGGTAGTGCGTGGACAGTTGGGTACGCGAGCCGCTCCGTGGACCTAGCTAGGAAACCCACTACGGGAAACGAGAAGTTCTCGAGAGCTAGTTTGTGACAAACTGGTGTCAGGTGTGGGGTTGGCACAATTTGATGTAAAAGTAGAAATAAAATCTAATTGTTATTTTTTTATTTTGTTTTTGTTACTATTTCCTGTTTCAAAATTTAAAGATTTCGAGTTAATTTTCTTTAATGTTTTGTCAATCATTCTTTTGTTTGTACGTATAAAGTAATNCCATTGGTATACGATCCCATTCTTCCACTAACGCATCTGCTATTTCTGCGAGGCATTCCTGAGGCCTCTCGCGAGAACGTACCCTTCTCCCTAATTCATCCCACAAATGTTCGATAGGGTTCATATCGGGGCTTCTCGCAGGCCACTGTAATGTGGTGATACCCGTAGCTTCTAAGAAGTTTCGCACTATTACTGCGGTGTGTGGTCGGGCATTATCCTGCATCAATATAAAATTATTGCCCACTAACTCTGCATGAGGTAAGATATACTGTTGTATAATGTCAATGTAAATTTGGGCCGTCATCGACCGCCTCACCGGAAAAACATGAAGGGGTGTCTTTCCATTCATTGACATCCCTCCCCACACCATAACCGACCCACCATTAAAACTTTCGCGTTCTGTTATTAAATTCTGATTAAACCTTTCACCAGTCCTTCTCCACACTCTTTTTCTTCCATCCACCATGTTAAGGCAAAACCTTGACTCGTCCGTAAACAAGACATTCGACCATTCAGGAATATTCCATTCTCCATAATTTTGAACAAAATTTCTTCTAGCAGCACGATGTTCGGGCAATAATTTAGGACCTTTTGCAGGTCTCCTAGCTTTTAAATTAACTTCTTTTAGACGTCTACATACCGTCTGCTTACTTATTGCAACACCACGAATTTGGCGAAGATCTTGCTGAACATTTACCGCAGTGTTTGATCGATTCCGTAAAATCCGCAATCTCAAGAAACGATCATCTCTTGGAGACGTTTTTCTAGGGCGACCAGAACCCACCTTCCGAGCAGTGCTTCCTGTTTATTCATACTTGCGGATTGGTCTACGAGCAGTTGCTTCATGGACTCCTACTGCATTAAATGTAATGCCAATATTTTGTCATCAAGTGTATAACGCCTCCCCTGCAACCTTCTTCCTTCGTTGTCATATTGGCTCAAAAAAAGGATTGTTTTTTAAAAGCTTAAAAAGTTGTCTCTTTGGTAATAATTTTCTTTTATTTCTTTGGGATGTTATACACTGGCGCTGGAATTTCCTCTTATACATCACTACTTTCCTGTATAAATGTTGGGCTTTTGGTGATAAGTCGTCTTGTTTGTGGACACCAACTTCCTCCAACAAACTCTCCCTTTGTTTAGCTGTCAAAAAATATCCAATAATGATCCCGATTAACGCTGTTTCCCCATTAAGCGGGGTGTCCCTGTAATATGAAATCAAACTTAAAAAAAATTATACTACTTTCTTTTGTAATAAAAGGGAAATTAAACGTTCTTTGAATGATGTTTCATTTATTAATAAATAACTCTTATTAAGAGTTATATGCCTTTATAGGTAATTTAACCAGAGCTTTTCAAAATAAACGATTTATAAAACACATAATTTCTTACCTGGAGTCTCCAATGAGACTCCAATCTGCTTGTGGAGTAGTGGGCGTGTTATTCGAAGCACTTGAAGTACTGATATCCTATATGTGAAAAAAAAATATGCCTCAGTCCTAACAACATTTTGATAATGTTATACATATACTGGCAAATTTAATGATGGTACTACACCTTTCAACAATTTGTTGTTACGTCCAACATTCTCTCGTCGAAAAGGCTTATCACAATGTGGCGAACATCTGGACGCCAGAGAACTTTCTAAACTGTTCAAAAAATCTATTTCCGGTCATCTGGGTAGGACACCCTTTTGGTCCAGGCAAAGGGTTCCCGGAAAGCTTTCACCGGAGATGTTATTGGACGCTCTCCATGGCGAACATCTGGACGCCAGAAAGCGTTCGAAACTATTCAGAAGAACTCTCTCCGTACATCTGGACAGCAGATCCTTTTGGTCCAGACAAGGACTCGAAGAAAACTTTCACCGGGGATGTTACTGGACTCGGGGATAAAAGGAACCAGGATCGGCCCGGAGAGTTCAGTTGTCAGTTACCATCGGCAGATCAGTCAGCAGTTACCTTTTTCGCGTCCGCACTTATATTATTGTTATTATTGTTGTAAATAAAATTTTGTTGTGGAAGACATTGGTTTTCCTAAAACTTCCTCTCGCTACTATCAAAGCATTAGCCCCGCACACAAACTCAAAAATTATTATAAACCCTCAAGTGTTCACATTGAAGCAGGTCTTCTCGCACACAACATAAAACCCATCTTTGATATATTTCTGGATACATTTGTGGGTTTGGAAATCGGTAGAAACTTCCATACCTTTGTACGCATCCACTAATGGCGCAACTTTTTGACATTTTCTGCTACAAGAAAATAAGATGCATATATATTTATTTTACAAATACCTAATCCAGTTCCATAATCAATGTTTAAATTTCAGAGGTTTTTTATGAGCATTAGTTTCCATATTATTTTAAGGGCAACTTATATTTAAAAATTTATTATGAAACTGGAGATCATAATATAATAATATGAAATAAATAAAAAAAAGTATATCAAATGTACTTACCACGAATAAAATTTCGTAAATTTCTTTAAAATTTACTATCAAACACAAAGCCGCATCAAAACACTAACCAACTTGACAAACAACTTAGAAAACAGTAGAAAAACAAATTGACGAAACGACTACTTAAATCCTAAAATATTTATTAATTTAAACTGCCAAGATAAAGTACATGATATAACGCAATGTAGCGCCATCTATCCCGTCGGCCCAATACTAAAAATGACGTCACTTTGTACGAACACGACGTTAATAAGTGCCAGGGGTATGGTGATCATACTGATCATACTTCTTAAATCTGTGCGATAAACGTAAGGTTTCAATAAAAAAGCTTCAATTCGGACAATTTTAGAGATAAATTATTAATGAATAAAAAAACAAAATGCTCATAAAAGAAACGTCTTTCATATAGGGTGTAAGCACTTTCTATACCATTACTTGATTAATACACAGGGTGAGTCAAAAATTAGGAAAAAAACATGGTTCCAGTTTCTCCACTACCATCCAGGAGTCATTGAAAAAATTTCCGCCTTTTTAATTTTTTTTTGAAAGACAAAGGAATTGGCTACTAAGAAATAAAAAAATAATAAAAATCGGCCCACTGGTTTAAAAAATATAAGATATTAAAATTAGGTCAAAAATCAAGTGCGTCACTTTTTTTGGAACTAAGTGTATATACTTATTATACGTAAAGCAATCTGGAACAGCTATTATTTTCACTATAACAACTCTATAAAGGACACTTTACTCTTTGAAAATTAAATTTTTTTGAAGTTTCAGTCAGTAATTCTTGCGTCAGCGGTTTTAAATTACACAACAACAGTTAAAAAACATATAACGATCTAAAATAACTCAAACTTTGCTGATTCAAATTGTTCTAAGTGTGTTTTATGTTTAAACTAGGGAAAAGAAGGTTTTTCTGGTTACACGGATATTAATTTTGCAAAATCATATGTTCCTAAAAATACAGCAAAATGCAAACCTAAAATGAAAAATAATAAATCAACATATGAATAATCCGAAACTATTCGAGCAGCAAACAAAAATACACTATTTGTATTAAAAACTAAATGGCTAGTTAAGAATAGAAGTGATTCAAGTAACATTTTGTTATTATTGAGATAATAAGATGATATCATTTCTTGGGACCCCCTGCCTGCGGTTGTTTCATACGACATGTTCATGATAATCTTTTCACCATCTGGTAAATAGAGATGAGTCCCAAACTTTAAAGTGTGTAACTGTCTGAGATAATAAACCTCACCTGTTTGTATGAAGGGTGTTGGAAGAGTACGCTGTAAGTCAAATGTGATTAAGCATAAAGAGTAGTCACTCAACACTTTGTGTTTATATGAATTCGTCAATGATCTGGCCCTTTCAGCTAAAATATGATGTTCTTTTTGCTTTGATTTAATCTGTAAACATTTCTCAATATCTTGTTCATGTTGAATGTCTATTCGAAATATATCACATGTTTTGCATGTATCCTTCTTTGGAATGTAAAAATGCAAATTATAGGTGTTAAAAATGGTTCTGTAGTAGCTTTTTTTAACAGGATCTTTACCAGCAGTTTTACATTTTTCAACATAAGATGAATAAAGTTTTTGCAGGTTTAAACTTGGTTCTAGATATTGGCGGTTAGGCGATCTTTCACCATAGTGGCTCACATAACGAGGAATACTCTCAATGTGTTGCTTTACAAATTCCTTGATGTCGTCTGCAATTTTATTTCCAGACACTTGTTTACCTCTGATCTGATATGGGCATGTTTGTTTCAGGCTCTCTCTTTTTTATAAGAGCATAATCTAACCTTTTATTAGATATGTGGAGAACATTATGAAAAAAAGGATTTAAAAAATTTATTCTCACCGAAAAAGAAACTTCGAGTATGTTGCTTATGACTAGGTCCTCTAGAGATGCGTTTTTTTCGCCTCATAGGCAAACTTATTTTAACAGTAGTGCATAGCCATGCAGTTTTTCCATTCCAATCCATGGTATAGAATTTAGAGTGAATAATCTTTTGCACTCTTGTAGGAACATGATCATTACATTTCCTTTTGCATGTACATAAAATAGAAGTAAAAGGTTTCGCTGGTACTGTTTTCCCAGAATAATTGATATACTGTTCACCTTTATTTCGTTTTTGCTTGATAACATTTCTCTTCCACATATTCTCATTTTTCCGTTTTCGAGTTCTCACTACTTTTTCTGATTGCCCCCGATTTTTGTAAACTTGATAAAGATCCTGCTCGACTTGTGGTCGATGTGTTATTAATATACTTAGATAAATTTTCAATACTTTCTTCTTTGGATTCAGATTCTTGTGATGGACGATATGGTTTACTACTGTCACTATAAGGATCTGGTTATGATTTTGAAAATTGATATTCAAGTATTGCAATTTCAGTATCAGAAACAACGTCCATGAGACTCATTAAAAAGTATTACACAATATTATCAGATTGTAGTTCGTTATGGATGCAGAATTGCAACATGAATTTAAGAAAAGGTTTAAATCATGACACTAAAGAGGCTTCTTTATCGAGCATACGATAATTAAAGGTAAACTCACCAATTGTTGAGGCACCATTACTCGTAGCAGGCCGATCTGAGTTTTCAACGAAAGCAGCTTGTTTTGCTAAAGCTAAATTAACTAATATTTTAGACCAAGTAAACATTTTCACAATTAACAGCACGATTTGGCGTCACCAGTTTTACCACGTTATTTTGATGAACAAACTTCTTTAATATAACTTTGTAAGAGACTTTAGCTCGTTCCACCAATTATGATTATTGATACGCAACATTGACAGACGTATTGTATGATATCGATGGTCTCAAAGCAATACCGCGTATCTCAAAAATGTGAACTTTACAGGACGTAAAAAAAACGTAATTATTTGATCAAAAATGTAAAATTTGATTTGAAAATTGGTTAAACAATAAAGAAAAAAGTTTCTTTTTAATTGTTAAAATATTTGTAGATAGAGTATTGATATAATATGGAGTTTAGGACATACGAGGTATTGAAACTAAAAAAAGTAAACTTCGTGGTATTACAAGTATACTTGTGACATTTATTAGAACAATAATACCTATTATTTTACATAATAAATCTTAAATAAATCTAATATAATAAATTAAAAAAGTGTCAAAATTAAGAATGGGGTAAATTTTTAAAATAACTCCAACAGTCCTGGGGTAAAACTGATTTTAATTGTTGTAAATGTTCGTATTTTTGTTTCTTTATTGCTAATCTATTTTGGTGTAATGCTTTGAAATCATGGTTTACTATTTTTCAAAATTGACCAATTTAACTTGATACGGCTCCGGATCTCTCCTAGCGTCTTCTGTCACGCGAGCATAATCACTTGTCAAAAAAATCTTCCTGTTCTTTAGCTTTCGTTCGATAGTGGTATGTACACTGTCACACTCCATTTGTGTGTGACCTATCACCAAAAATTTTTGTTCGATGGTAATATTTAATTCGTGTGCCAAATGCAAAAGTGCATTGGCCATGACACTATTTCGATTCTGGTAAGTGCAGTCATCTGAATAAATAATAATCGGCTTCCCATCTTGCAAGTTGGCTTTAATATAATCTAATACGAAAGATGCAAAGGTGGATGCTTGAAGATCTGATTGTGTTTCGTCAAACCATTAGAAGTGCAGTGATGAGTTGCCACATTGTATACAGTAAAATTATGAGTGCACAGTTTTAATTTAAAATATAAACTGCTTGCCATCAATGATGGGCACACTTTTACAGCTTGGAGGTCTACTGTTAAAACGTGATGGCTACCCATCAATGCTTTTTCTTTATCTTTCGTTTTTTCTTCTCTTGCCCTATTTTTTTCAGAAAATAAACTCGAAAGAACGATGAATAATTAAATTTATTAATGTAAATTCGGTGCTATTGACAATTTCGAACGCCTGGCGTTCCTCATCAGGCACGACTACGAGAAACAACAAATAAAGATTAAATTAAATTTGTACATATGTGGAATTTAAAATTAATTGATCAAAGAATCCTTACAAATCTTAAAATAGTTACAAGTGAAAAAATAAAAAATATTTACCGTCAAACGAGGAGCATCAAGTTGAGGGTTTTCAGGAATACATTGAGTCTTTGTAAAATCATTTATGAGATTGTCTCCAATGAAATATGAAAAT